>LNAC01000201.1:870723-976761 GCA_002007465.1 Ailurus styani | reverse complement strand
TTTCTCACATATATATATATATATATATATATATATATATATATATATATATATATATATATATATATATTTAACAGATTATACCTGCCTGGGGTGAAAGTAGGGTCTTGGGCTGCTGGATGAATGAACCAGTGCTTAAGGTGGTTACATGGAGAAGTAACAACTCTCATGTAGTGAATTAAGTAAACAGGATACACCAGGTCCATATTCTCCCTCAGCTCCACTTCTTTTAGAGAGGGAATAAAAGGTGAGATACAATAAAAATTGGGAGAGGAAGAGAGAAAGTAAAGATACATAGAGTGGGCAGTGGTGTTTGGCATGTAAGTTTTGGAGTGGGCAGACCTGTCCTTTGTCATTTCTAGTGTGAATTTCAGTATATTGCTTAATCATTTCAAACTCAAGATCTGTACAGTGGGGTTACTAATTACCTATCTTATGGAATGGGGATGGGGATTAAAAGAGAACCCACGTGGTAGCCACTCAATAAGTTTTAATTTCTTACCGCCCTCCTGCCCTTACCCCAACAGGATGAAACCCATGTCATAAGTTGCCTGCCTATGATACTGACCTTGGAAAAATTCATAAGCCTTTAAGAGATCATTTTTAAAAGAATTTATCCAGCAACATCCCTTCTATAATGTCTTATCATATATATAATACATATGATTATATATGATTTATGTATCTATCTATCTATCTATCTACGTCTTTTAGAGGCTGGGGCTTATCTGCAGCAGGTACAAATGAAATCTGTCACTGGCAGCTGTATCTAAAGATGGCAGTTTGATCACTTGCTGACTGACTTTTCCTTCTGGCTGCTGGTGTTAAGAAATGGTGTGGGCAATTGATGCATTTTTGTCACTTTCCATCTGTTTCTCCCCCCTCCCCTCTCCATTGGTATTTTTGGAAGAATGCTTAAGTATGTCAACCTTTAAAAAAAGTAATTATTAAATATTTCTTGTCATCAAGATGTAGTGGGGTTGTGTGTCATGCGTAGCTCTTGGCAGCGTCTAAATCTGGATTTTTGAAGCAAGATAAATTTTTCTCTTGCCCGTACCATTTTTTCTTTTGAGAAAGTTCAGCTTCTGTGGCAGCCTATAATGTTTAGTTCTCAGAGTTGTCCTGACTTAACTAGTAGCAAAATGATTTTTCCATTTGAAGAGCTTTGCTGAGGTCCACGAAGCCACACAGCACTGAATGGTGGCTACCAGGAGCGTTGCAAGAATTTTCTCACTTGTTTGGGCTGCTGGATGAATGAATTGGCTTTTACCAGTGCTGCCATGGAGATAAGTAACGACTACCACGTATTGAATGAGTGCTCATGCCGTGTAAGCGACTGGAGAGGTGGGCAGCATTGCTTCAGCAAGCCCCCCACCCCCATGACAGCTAGTGTTTATTGAGCACCTACTATTTATGGGATTCCCATTTAGTCTTCATATCATCTTATGAGGTGTAGTTGCCTAGGGAGGATGCAAGTGATAGTTAACTTGATTCAGCTTTCATGGATGTCCCAGATAGTTTTATTGGATGGTGAAACTGAAAAAGTCTTTGGGATAAACTGTGATTGATTGATTGATTAAAGATTTTATTTATTTATTTGACAGAGAGAGAGAGAGAGAGAGAGAGAGAGAGAGAGAGAGAGAGAGAGAGATCGCAAGTAGGCAGAGAGGCAGGCAAAAGGAGGGGGGAAGCAGGCTCCCCACCGAGCAGGGAGCCCAATGCAGGGCTAGATCCCAGGACACTGAGATCATGACCTGAGCTGAAGGCAGAGGCTTTAACCCACTGAGCCACCGAGGTGCCCCCCGTGATAGATTTAGATCCAGGTGCTCATATAATATGATGGGACTCTCTGTCTCTTCTCATACAGCATTGCCTTCCTTTATATTGACTTTGTTCTCACCAGGATCTCTTTATGACATGGCAAAGAGGGCCACCAGTAGCTCTGGCTTGTATTCCACCAGCCTCCTACCCAAGTATTCCTACCCAAGTAGGAAGAATGTGCTTTGTCTCAGTGGACTACCTTTGCTTGAATTCTCATTGCTGAACCAGAAAGATAAACTAGGTTGGTTGGCAAGAGCCAGGTCATGTATGTCCTGCAGGTGCTTAGGCGGAGGGAGTAAGGTCCACCCCATTGATACCGTATGGACTGAGAGTAGAAGGGGATGGTATTCCCAAAGAAAATCAGGATTCCTTAACCCAAAAAAGAAGAAGAAAGAAGAAGACCTCTACTACAGTTCTATTCTTGGGTCCATTTCATAGAGGAAGAGATTGAGGGTCCCAGAACTATGTAATTTGCTCCAAGATCTTACCCCTGGGAAGTACCAGAGCTGAAATTTGAACGCTGACCCCATCTTCATTGCATTATTATTTTTTTTTTTTAAAGATTTTATTTATTTATTTCACAGAGGGAGAGAGATCACAAGGAGATAGAGAGGCAGGCAGAGAGAGAGAGGGGGGGAAGCAGGCTCCCCGCTGAGCAGGGAGCCCGATGCGGGCCTCGATCCCAGGACCCTGAGATCATGACCTGAGCCGAAAGCAGAGGCATTAACCCACTGAGCCACCCAGGCGCCCTTCATTGCATTATTTAGCCTGTTTTGGGTCTGTCCCTGTTTTAGGAGCACCTCTTTTGTCTTTCTGTTGGCTTAGATTCCTACAGCTTACTTGTGAATAAGGAAAGCCAGTTGTCAAACAGGAAGTGAGCCAGTGACGCAGGTGGGGGGTTCGAAAAGAGCTCATCTGCATGCTGTGAATCTGGTTACTATGTGCTCGGTGGGGCCCAAAGAACCATAGCACTGTGGATGGGCACAGAACGAGTTCCTTAGGAAGCAGAGGGGTCACCAAGAGCCTCTTCTTTCTGACCACTGCTTTCTGGGGCCTAAGACCCTTTCCCTTTGGCACAGGGGACCCCAGCAGTCACACCTGAGAATTTGGGGGCCATGCTTCCTTGGGGGGAAGGGACAGTATTACTGTGACTTCTGCTGCTTCAATTACCGAGAAGGGGTCTGACCTTGCCACCCTAATATGTCACTAGGGAGCCTTCTAGTGGGCCCTGTTTTCAGTACGTGGGTGGATTCCACTGTCCTCAGGACTGGTTTTGACAACTCCCTGCAGTGAAACCGAGACCAGTTGCTTTGGACCCGGAGTAACCACCGTGAAGGAACTCCTTCCGTGCGCTCCCAGGCTGCTGTTCCGCCCCCCTGCCGTGTTGGATCTGCAAGTGTTGGATGGAAACTTCTGGTTGCGCAGGATAGGATTTCAGACAGGACGTGCATAAACATAACATTAAATCGCAGGGAGCAGGAGATGAGAAATGGATTCCCTTCTCAGTTCTCTAGCAATCTTTCTTTCCGATCAGCATCTCCCTGAGACTTTGTCTTTGATGGAGACACACCCCAGCATCAAAACAACTCTCTCCTCTTTCTAATGTTAGCAGGATGGGCCTCATGCTTGGAGCCTTTGGCAGGCAATGGCAATCAGCTGGAATTCCATGGCATTGCTGTTTTTTAAATTTTTAAAATTGTATTTATCTTTATGGTTTCCTTTCTATCCTGGCAGGGGGTACTAGTTTTCTACTTATGGTAGAAATACAAGTTCTGTGTGCAAAAGATATTTATTTTGGTAAAAAAAGGTGAGTGCTTGAAAGAGAAGATTCTAAATTATATGTATCTTAGCTTTATCAGTCAGGGTTCAACCAAATAAACAGTGGCAGTAGGAGATACGTAGCAAAAGATTTATTGAAAAGAGCTGGCTCACACCGTCCAGGTGAGAGTGGGTGTGCAAAAGATAAGCAAGTGATGGGCAGTTGGCAAACCTGAGCCACACAAGTGGGGCAAATGGCTGGGATGAGGGGTGAGCGAGGGAGTTGGGGGTTCAAGGACTAGGAAGGACTGGCTTCCTGTGTTTGGTGAGGGTATGTTAGCAATCTGGGGTGGGCCGAGCCCAGTCGTCTGCCTTCCGCTGCCTCCTCTTAGGCACGTCTTCTAAGGGACCAGCTTCTGTGTGTCTTTATCTTCCTAATTTCATCCGTTGGACTTAACGGAGGTTAGTTTGTTTTCAGAAAAAGTCTTCAAAAAGGTCAGACTCCAATCATTGAAGGGCATGGTGACTGCAATCCTTGCAAAGCCTCCTTGCCATCACCAATGACCTCATTTTGACGAAGACTTTGCTGTCAGAGTTACTGATGGACTTCATCTTGATCTTCATCCAGTGATAATGGTCACTGAATTGGAAATGCAATTACATGATTATTAATCAAATGTATTTTCTCCAGATTGAAGGAACAACTGAAGCAGTCCATGGGGAACTTTTTCTCATTAAGGCAGTTAGAAAAGGTTATGGGACTTGTGCTTAGATGAGAAGATTGACTTTGTGCAAGTCTCCTGGGGATGAGAGGGGAGGAGAGCAGGGTTGGTTTACTTTTTAAAGACCAGAATTTTCTGTTTCCTTTAGAGGGTTTAATTAATTTTCTGGACTGTGTGCCGTGCCTTCATGGAGCACGGAAGGTTGATCAGATGTCCAGCGCTTGACCCGTGGAGTGGTTGTGGTGAGTGTACGTTCCTGCTGACACTCAGATTGACGTGCTGACACGTGAAGTGTGGCTGGAGATCTCTCCTCTGCCGCCTAACTGCACAGAGTTTGTCAGGGCGATTGCTCTGGGCCAGTCCTCCTCCCAGAGCTTCGGAAGTAGGAGTACCCACTGCCAGATAAGTTGGACTGGACTGGCCACTCGCTAACGTTGGCCAGAGTGAGAGGGCAAGTTGGAGTGCCTGTTTCATGTTCCCTGGTGTCTGGGCGGCAAGTATATTGTGGGGATCCCTAGAGGAAAATTGTTTCATTTAAGTAGCATCAAGATGAGAGAAAAACTGTTACTTCAGCTCTCTCTTCTGTGGCCTACAATCTTCAGGTTTGCAGATGATGACATCAAGAGAGGCAAATCAGTTTCATTTCAGCAGCTGACCACACCTGGGTGGTGGGGGCTGCCCAGAGGCAGGGAGGGGGCCAGGCCTTGGGGAGAGAGTGACCTGACTGTCACTGACATCTGTCATGGGTGGGGGTCATGGGCACAAAGAGCTGGCTGGTAGTGACATGGAAGGGTTCATATTTAGATGAAGGTAGAATTTCTCTGCTTTGTTTCTTCAGTGAGATTGTAAACTACTTGAGGGTAGAATTTGGGACTCGTCCATTCATAATGTAGGTGACTGGGTTCCCCCGCCCCTGCAGGCAGCAGCCTCACCGTGTTGTCAGTGTTCCTTGTGCGCCACCAGCTCTAGCGTGTGGTTTTTATCCTCAGGGGGATCCTCTCTCTCGCGGCAGCAAGGTGATTGCTTCCCCTGCGGGCCTCAGGCCCGCCTTCCCAGCAGCCAGGAGGCAAAGGCCCGTGGAGCCGGGCCCTCTTTGTCAGGAAACGCAGCCTTCTCCTGCTGTGCTTCCATCTCACCAGCCAGGATGGGCTTACGTGGCCACTCCTCGCTGCGAGGAACCCAGGTTGTTTCTGTCCTTGAGCAGGAACAGCAGAGCAGAGACTAGGTAGGTAATCGGTGTTGACAAGCACGGCCTCCCAGCCACTTCCTCTTCTTGTCTCTGAGACCCGAAGGCATTCCCCATACCTCCCGCCATATTGGTGCCAACCTCCACCCTCCTGGGGGGGGTCTTCCTTTACTCCCTGACACCCCCTCCAGCACCCCCACTCCGAATGGCAACGGAGGTGCCCTGCTCGGGTCCCCTTGCCGGGGGTGGAGAGGGTGGACATCTGCTGGACAGCCTCAGTTGCCTACCTTTGAATTTCCCGTCACAGTAATGTCAAAGTCACACTTCTCCCGGGCCCTGCCCTGACTGTGGCTGAGTGCAGTGGAGACACTAGACTTGGCCATTTCTGCTCAGTGTGGGACTCTTCAAACGGATCGCCTTTGCTGGGAGGCTCTCCCTCCACCTGGTGAGACGTTTCCAGAGCTGCCCTGGAATCTGAGGCTCTTCCTACCCACTCTTCCTTTTCCCCTTCCTCCCTTTCTGAGTGTTAGACCTACCGTGTGGCCCAAAGCCTCTCCCCTCCTGCTTCTGCTTCCTTCCCCCTTTATCCTTTATAAGCATTTTCCCCGAACACCTCTCTTCCTGTCTGATGCTATCTTGGCATCTGCTTCTTGGGGGACAGACACTAACACGCTTCCCTTCCCACACATTCGGGTCCTTTCCCTCCTTCAGAGAAACGTCACTCTCTGTGATCTCCAGTTTACAACGAGAGGGGCGTAGTTGTCCTTGTCATCTATCTCCTCATTACCCCTTGCCTTTTAATGAAGGTAGAGTCAAAGGTGGATTCTTTATTTGAATTCTTTTGTGATCCCTGCCCCACCCCCCGCCACAAAATGAATCGGTCACATCTATGGGGACTTTGTTATGTACAAGGTGTTGGGGGACACCAGGGTTGATCAGTCTGGGTCCTTGCCCTGCTGGAGCTCACAGGCTGCTGGATCCAGGAAAGAGCCTTAGTGTTTGAGGGGTGAGTGGTGTGTTCTTCCTACCTGCAGTTCCTGCGAACGCGGGGCTCCTGTCCAACGCGGGGAGGCCAGGACTGCTTTTACCAAGATGGCTGCTTCCCTGGTAAATCCAGGAGCCGCAAAGCCACTCTTGGTGCCCCATCCAGCACATCCAAAGTCCGGGTAACCCCAGGCCTGGCATAACCATGGCAATCTTAATGGAACAAAATGACCTGGCGTGAATCCAGGCCCGAGCTCGTTATGAAATGTAAGGGAGCTCTGTCCGCTCCAGACTGTCTGGGGGGAAATGTCCCTCATTCCCCAGCGGTGACCCGCAGGTTTCCCTAAGGGCACAGAGGAGGAGCCCGGGGAGGGAGCTCCGTTCAGAGCGGACAGGGGGCCCTGATGGCAGGTGCAGGATGGCTTCCCATGGCCTGCGGATGGGGCTGACATGTCTGTCTGGCCATTCATTTCCACATCCTGGAGGTGCCTGGGGCCTGCTAAGGAAGGCCAGACGGGCCTCCAGCAGTGGGAGGAACATGGTACATCTCATGTGCAAGTACACGTGTGTGTGTGTGTGTGTGTGTGTGTGTGTGGTCAGGCACATGGACAAGACCCACCTGCCTCGTGCATAGTTCTTTACATTCCTCGCTTCTGTCTTCTCACCTCACGTGACTGGGACTGGCTTCGTCATGCCCGCTGGTGCCGGGACGACCTTCTCTGCTCCCCTTTGCTGGAAGTTGCCTTCTCCATCACCTCCAGGTTTTGATCCGGTGTCATGTCCTCAGATTTACCCTCCCTGGCTCTTGCAGCAAACACACTGCCCCCACCGACCCTCTCTTCCGTCACCCTCCGTGTCTTCCTCACGCCCTTAATCTTTGCCCCCCTCCGCTTGCTCATGCATGTGCTTCTCTTCCCTTCTCCCACTTGTACATAACTTTGCAATCTGTCCTGTTTTGTCTTCAGCCTTCTAGCAAAGGACCTGGCACAAAGGAGGTGCTCAGTAAATCACTGTTGCGTGACCCACTGAGTGCTTTTTCCAGGTCCTTGGTGTCCAACAGTGGCAGCAGAATTGGGAATCTGTAACCAGGGGCAGTATGGGGAAGACTGCAACCTCAAAGGACTTTTTTCTTTTCTCCAGAAGCTGCCCCTCTAGCTGCCATGACATTTAGATGAAGTTGGGCTATAGGCGGCCCGTCTGTTCTCACCCGTTGGGAGAGCGCAACGGCCCGACTCTTGGGGGCAGGGAATCCGTGACGTAGGGGAGGTGTGGGGGGGGCTGTGGAAAGGAGCTGGCTACACTCTGCATTTTTGTGTGTGCATATTTATGTGTCTTTGCCCTATTGCTTTATTCAGAAGCACTCTGGGCATGTAGAGCAAGCTGGGAGGTCTCAGGTAGAAACGGACTGATGTCTCTATTTAACTCATAAGCTGATTACATCCTGCTGTGTCTCCACAACTAAAAGGAAAAACACATTAAAAACTCCTCAACTCCTGCCTCTTTTAAACTTCATTCGAGAAGACAGGAGGCTGCTCCTTTGGTGACAGCTGTGCAGCAGAAAGCCTTCTTCCCCTGTTCCTCTCCTGCATGCTCGTCTCCCTCCTCAGTTGAGATCCTGCCAGGGGCATAATCAAGATGATCACGTGCTCCAATAGCTTATGGCTGGAAGATAATTTATCACTGGGATGGACATCCTTCTGTCTAGCCCAGTGCTGGTGAGGTGACACTGTGGGCCAGGGCCTGGATTCAGTGCCCTGTGGGGGAAGTTTTAGGGAGGAAGGATGGGATTTTCTCACATTCCTTTGACAAGTGACGGCCCTGTGAGGTGAACATTTATACGAGTCCCAGTAATGCTGGAGTTTTTTTGAGCCTGACGATCGCCTCCTCCCTGATTAGAGAGGCCAGGCTGCGGGCAGTCTACCTGGGGAGCTGGGGAGTCTGGTGCCATCAGGGTGGGGGGAGGGGCTGGCATCCCCGTTAGCACCTTCTAACTGCCTGCTCTGGCCCTTCGCCACCTCCTTGGCTGCATGGAGGTTTAACAGCTGGCTGGATCATAATGGGTGATCCCTTGGTGGGACCGGCCCCTCCTTCAGGTTGAGCTCGCCAGCTCCTGAGCAGGCCACAGGCTTGTGGCCAGCCCCTCGCCCCCTCTGATTGTGGCCCTGGAGCAGACAGGCTTGACTGTTCCTTGTGGATGCTGGTATGAGGAGCTCCCAGTCTCTGGCGCCAATCATGTTGTTTCCTAGGAGCTTTGGAGTCTTCGAATGGTTTTCCTTTTCTGGCCTTTCTTGCCCCTTCAGCCACAATTATTACCTTCCTGCTCTTCTGGCAGCAAAAGACTTGGATGACAAGCCTCACTTCCCAAACCCACTGGGTGGCTGCAGAGGGCGAGCTGTCACCCAGCGTCGGGGAACAGTTTGCTCAAAGTGGTGTTTTGCTTGCTCCCGACGACTCTTCAGATTCCTCCTGCAAACAATTTTGGAACCACTTAATTCCTCAGAGTCCATCAGAATGTTCCTAGTGCCACCAGGGCTGTTTTCTTGATCACATTAAGAATGTACTGTGGGGATTTGAGCTCCCGGCCGTCCCTCCCTTCCTCTCATCACCAGGGATCTCTTTGGGCTTGCTGATTTTCAGGCAGGACTGATTTTTCTTTGCACCTTCCCTGGGTCTCAGAAGAGGTGAAATTGGGGTGGTTGGGTGTGTATGGGGGAAACCTGGAGAAGATTCATGGGCTTGAGGGGGGCTGAGACCAAAGAGGGGAATAAGCACTGGCCTGTGAGACTGAAAACGTACAAATTGCCCCACATACGAGTCCTTGGGAACACAGTCCTTATGGTTCTAGATATTTCCTGTCAGTAAAGTGGAACAGAGTGGATCGAGGGTGTGGTGTCAGATATTGGGCGTTGGAGTTAGGCGGAGGAGAGCAAATCTCTGTGCAAGATGTCTGAGGTTGGGCTTGTGTGGTGGGCATTGTTCAGTCCAGCTTCAATAAATGGTGTTTTCAGGAGGAAAAAAGGAAGACATGTGAGCTTAAATATATCCAGTGTTTCAACAAATATTCTCACGTTTGAGGATCGTAATAATAAGAGTATAGATACCACTCAATGGGTTGCTACTATATTTCTTGAGGTTTGCATTTATTATCTCTAATCATCATAGAAGCCATGTGAGCTAGTGGAATTATCACCACTTTATGGATCAGGCTCCCACACAGAGCATGTCCAAAGGGATCTCTTGACTCCCCATTTCCCCCAACTGCCATCCGAGTCGCTCTCCCCTCGGCCTTCATTCAGCCCATGAGCCCACTTCTACCATGTACCTCAGAGTTGCACGTCTCTCTGTTGCCGCTTTCACTGACCTCATCCAAGCCAACTGGTCTTCTGATTTCCTTCCTTGCCCTGCTGAACGTCAGCGTCAGAGCAGTCTTCAAAGAACACCAGTTACTCCGGGGGCTCGACTGCTTGAGATTCTCTAGGGACTCCCCATCCCCAGCCTGCCCCTCCTGCCCCATCTCCTGTGGTCTCTGCCTCTCCCCTGGGGCTTCTGCCCTAAAGGTTTCCTTTCTGGTCCCTGAAGCATGGCCCACGGCAGAGTCTTCCTGAGCTCAGTTTCTTGCCCCCTGCGTCTCCCAATTTGGCTCCTCTTATGCTGTGGGTCTTGTCAGAGGTCTTGCCAATCTCCCTCATTATTCTCCACTGGAGGGTTCAGTTTAATTTCCTCACAGGCTCAGGGTGCAGCTCTGATCTGCCTTTTAACAAGCTCCCCAGACTCTGAAATTGTAATGCAGGTGATCTGTACTTTCATGGAAGACATAAGTGCAATTTTCTTTCTTACATGCTGGTCCACTCAAGACAGTTCTTTGGGAAGTGCCTGTAGAAAAGCCAAATGACATGAAACTTTCTATGACCTGGATAATATGTAGTAGGTGTTGTGAAAAGCAAAAAAAAAAAAAAGTATTCAGCTTGGTCTTCCATTTATGCACTGGGCTTGACCCCACGTGTCTCTTAGACACTTCCCAAACCCCTCACTCTTTGAACCTCACCAGATAAAAGTAGCCACCACTGCAGATATGGAAGAGTAGTTACAGAACTAGTTAGGGTAGTAGTGTGGCAGTAGGCATAAGCGTTTGATCTCCTAGGATGACAGCTTCGGCAGGGATGCTCTTTGTGGGGTGGGTGGCTTTGTCATGCAGCCTCATGGCCCACAGCAGCCCTGAACCCAGGAGGCTTGGGACTGCTGTGAGCGGGGCCTGTGCTGAACCCTGGTGCTCAAACTTTCCAGTCTGATGGCTGGGTTCATACATTTCTCATTGATAGTTGGCAGATTTGATGGTGTTCCAGAGCAATGGATTCTAGAACTATACTGATTCTGCCAAAGATGTTGAAAATCCTTAATATTCCCAAGGGATCTGTGTAATTTTTGGAAAGAGGGAAAAAAGGTTATTAAAAGAATATTATCACACATTCCAGTTATTTGGAATCCAGGAAAATGCCATACTGAGTTGAGTTGTCTGTACAAAGTCTTCACTTATAACTGACACATCTTCTTCAAATCGTTCCACTGTTGTCAAGGTTTATGTGTAAGCCTAGGCTTATTTCCTTATGAAAGTAGTAAGGAAAGAAGAAAACGTATTTATACATACATATATGCACGTACTTTTTCAAAAACAACTTCCCTTTAAATCTTCTAGGAAACTATTATTCCCTCTATTCCAAACATCAGGAGAAATCAGTTCAAAAAAGAACCAATTAACTGCCCTTTCATCCTCTTTCCCCCACTCATTTCCATTTGTCCTACCACAGACCTTTACTGAGCATTTGACAGTTGCATACTTAGAATGCGGGGAGTACCTGGTAGATCATCTCTGCCCTCCTTGAACTTGTACTTTGGAGATTGGGGTGAGGGAGAGGGAGACGGGCGTTTAATAAATAAGTACAGAAATAATTAATTACCATTATCCTAAATACTGTAACTAAAACACGGGATGCTATAGAACTTATTACAGAGGGTCAGGGAGACTTCCTCGAGAAGGTGCCGTATATGATGAGACCTGAGGGATAATGAGTTGGCTTAGTGAAGGTGAGCAGGGGCCCAGGATTTCATATGGATATTGACAAGCAGCATGTGCAAAAGTCGTGGGACAGGGAAGGACACAGTGCCTTTGAGCAACCCGAAAGAAGGCCAGTATGGTATAGACTGGTGAGACATGAGGCTGGAGAGATTTGCAGAGGTCAGACCTGTGGAGGCCTCCATAAGTCTGTGCACTTAATTCTAAAAGCAGTAGGAAGCCATTGCCTGTTTATGCCATGGTTTGTATTATTAAAACTTACTCTCATGTTGAAGCAGATTGAACAAAGTCAAGAGTGAGGAGCTGGCCTGGTCATGAAATCATGAAAATGGTGATGGTAGTGAGTTGTAGAGATCCCCAGGAGGCAAACCCATGGATGGTTAAGGAGGTGGAGGTGTCAGAATGACTCTAGCATTTCTTCTCTGAACACACAGAACTGCCATTTTCTGAGATGGGAGAGGGCGGGCATGGTGAATATGGCTGCTTCAGTTTTGTACTTGGGAAGCTGAAGCTGCCTGAGTCATGCCGTTGGAGTCATCAAGAAGGCAGGCAAGGTGTGGGACTGGTATTCAGAACACAGATCTGTCCCAGAGAGATTCATTTTTGAAATTTCACTCTATGGTAGCACAGATTTTTCTTGACTCCGAGTGTCCCCTGCTTAAAGAACATGACCACTTCAGCTGCTATGCAGGATGTACAAGGTGCCACACACTTGTCCCACCTACTCGGACTTTGAACAACAGGGGTCTGACCCTCCACAACAAAGTGGAGACCTTTCAGCATTGTTCTTTTCCCACACCGCCTGTTGGTCAGTCAGTGTATTAGGGTTCTGTAAGGAAACAGAGCCAATAGGCTAGAGATACAGATAAATAATGATGTAGTTGATGTAGATGGTATAGATAGAGATGAGGATATTTAGGAATTGGCCCACATGGTTATGGATGCTAAGAAGCCCCAGCACGTGCCCCCTGCAAGCCAGAGATCCAAGAAAGCTAGTGGTGTAATTCATTCTGGGTCAAAAGACCTGAATCAGGAGGCCAAGGTGTCAGTCTGAAACCCCAAAACCAGAGTGCCAATGTCTGAGGGTAAGAGAAGATGGCTCTCTCAGTTCAAGTAGGGAGAGCGTGAATTCGCCCTTCCTCTGCCTTTTTGTTCTCTTCAGGGCTCAACGGACTGAATGTTGCCCACCCTCTTGGTGAGGGAGTATATTCTTTAGTCTCCTGATTCAAATGCTAATCTCTCCTGGATACTCCCTCACCGTCACACTCAGAAATCAAATTTTACCAGCCATCTGAGTATCCCTTAGCTCAGTCAAGCCGACATAAAAAATGAGCCATCACCGTCAGATACTAACTAGTGTCCATAAAGCTGGGCATCAAGCAGTGGTTACAAGGCACTGTGGTACCAGGGCTTGTCATTGGCTAGGGAGCGGATGGGGACAACGCACTTGCAGGTCTCAGCTAGAGAATGATCCGTGGGTTCCAGAAGTCATCCCAGGGATACCAGGGATTAGCAGGGGAAAGCCCTGAATCAGGTATTCAGAGAAGCTGGTGTGGAGGAGCAATACAAACTAACCTGTGCAATGCCCAGGATATGGGTCATAAATAGGTGATGTTGGGAAGGGTATAGGGTCTTTGTGTCTCAGGCTCTTGCCAGAGGAAAAAACCTGTAGCTGTTGGAACTCTAATACAACTTCAAATGACATGAAATCGCGACATAAATTGTGAAATGTAGCTCATGGTTCTACTTGTTTTGCAATAGTCTTCCCACCCTATGAAAATAGAAAAGCAAAGCTAGGAAGAAAAGGGAGGGTTTTTGTTGGACACTGGAAAGGATCTTTCATTGGCTTAATCTATTCAACAGTTAACATTTCTCTCTCTCTGTCTCTCCTTGTTCCTCCTTCTCTCTCTCGTTCTTTCCTTTCCCCTCCCTCTCTTTCTCTTTCTCTCCCTACCTTCTCTATACACATTCTCCTCACCCAACCTCCCTTCTTCCTCACTCCTTTTGTCATGTAATGTAACATTTCTGGAAGATTCTGGAAGAATTACGCAGGAATCATAATAGACATTAGAGAAATAGTTGTGTCTTGGTGCAAAGTGAGAAATGAAGGTTGAAGACAGTGACACTTAACGGGGGTGCTGGTTGTTGGGTGACTCTGTTAATCTTGACATGTCTGTTACTGAGGTAAGATTCTGCTTCCCCTGACCTTCCCTCAAGAGCTTCCTTTTTTGTTTACTTTGAGAATGTGGGTGTCTGGGTGAAAATGAGTATATTTAACTGTAAAGGGGAAGGAAGAAGTTAGGTGTTCATATGACTCAGTGCATAGTTCATTTTAATTTTCATTATTTTTTTCCATGATATAATCCTGAGACCCCACTTAAATTCTCAAATCTGTGTTTTCCTGGCTGTGTTGTCTTGAGTGAATCACTTAATCTTTCTGATGCTCAGTTCACCAAAACTTTGAGATGACAGTGATTATCCTTGTCTTACCTTCACTGCAACTTAAAAAAAATAAGAATTAAATAAAATAACACATGTAAATTCTGCATAAAGAAACTAGTTACTGTAATTACCCTTAACATCAATTGGAGGTAGTTTGCAACAAAATGCACCTGCAGTAGAACTTCAGAAATACAGGTTAAAAAAAACGTAACAAGCAATGGAGTGGGATTCTAAGAAGGGTGACTGCAAATAGCAGAAACCCAAAGCTGAAGAGAGCTCTTTTCAGCACTGAGTGTTGAACTTCCTGGCAGAGAAGACATAAAGGGAAATTAACTAATAAAGGATGTTACGTATTTCATCAGGAGACATCAACTTTTTACCAGAAATTACTGCTGGTAATTTCACCCCTGCTTCTAGCTTAGGGTGGGCTCAGAAGATATTTGGTGAATTGAACCAATACAAATTAGACATGAACCTTGCCTTCAGCCTAGTGGGGAAGAGTGTGTTATAAGAATCCTTACATAAGATGCCAGTTTGCTAAAGTTACGTACCCAAGAAATAGAACGTGTCTTTTTAAGAGCATTTCTTTTATCGACTCCCGTTTGGTCAGTCAGCAATCATTTTGGAGGCCCTGTTGGTTATGGACACCACACTGGTTCTCTGCAGAGGGAGACAAAGGCAGTAAGGACCCAGCGTTTCCACTTCTAGAAGCTATCCCAGAAAAAGACTCCTTCATGGACACAAGGAGGTATGTATAAAAAAGGTGCATGGTGGTATTGTTTATATAGCAAGGAAAGTGAATATAATGCAAAAGTCCTTCCGTAGAGGAGTGGGTAAATAAATGCTGGTATCTCCCTACAGTGGAACATTATGCAGCTATTAAAATGAACAATGTAGGGCCATGTGCTTCATCAAGGAAGTGTGCTTCTGTCTTACGCTGCTTAGGGGTGAAAGCAAGTTGCAAAACAGCATATAGGCAGTGATTTTATCTTTAGGAAAATTATAACGTTAATAATTAATATATTTTTTACACACAAATTGTTGACAGAATATACATCAAACTGGCAGTGGTTATCTTATGACAGAAGATTCTGGGGGCAGTTTTATTGCCTAAACTTTGTATTTCTGTGACATTTGATTTTATTTTGTTATTTGAATTTACTGCCTTGTATTACATGCATTATCAGAAAAAGCAATAAAGATACTAAGCACTGTGTAGGGAGCCGTGGGTCACATGCATAAGATATTGTTCCCACCTTTGTAAAGGTCAAGGTCTAGTAGGGGAGAAAGCCACGGAAGGAGTTACACCACCACGTGAGCCCTGCAATGGCAAAACTATGCACAGGGGCACAGAGCTGTGGGAAGCGTGTTACGACTCTGGAGTTAGGACAGGCTGAGTGAAGGGGTGATAGAGAAGGTGAATCCTGAGCATGATCTGGAAGGATATACAGGATGGCCAGGCAGCTGTGTCAACAAGTGCCAGCGCAAGATCTGACATGGTCACCAGCGTGTTGGTAATTCGGGAAGTAGCTCAGGCCTTTGGACACTCTGACTCATGAAATGCCACGGGAGGCCAGACGGGGCAGAGGACATTTTAAAGACAGATGGTCTAAGGGAGGCACAGAGGGTCAACTCAAGTTTACTACAGACGAGTCCCATGGTTCTGAGTGTCCCCCCCGCACTTGAAAAAACTTGGCATTAAATCAGAACTCAGCTGGTGTTCTAAGGACAAATTCTAGACAATCCTAATTAATCCCTAAGCTTCCTGCATCACATGGTTCTTAAATCTTGACTTTATGGTCAGAGACAAGACACAAGTGTCACTAGAGTGAATATTTATCTAGAGATGAAATCACCCACATACTTTGATTGATAGCAAGGTGAAGGACACAGCTTCGAGTTTCCTGCTGACAAAAAGAACTTTGTGTTTTCCCAGCGTCCTCACATTCGTTCATCCCAGGAAGGCCTCGAGTGGACACCTTGGTGACCAGCCTCCATGTTCTCCGGCCTTTAGAGAGGGCTTCCCTGGTACTGCGTTTCCCCCTGAATTTCTTGTGAGACCTTGGCATCCTGACTTGGTGGGGTGGTTAGGAGATACAGTCCAAGATGGAGTGAGTTCAGTGTGAGCAGACTCTCTCCAAGTCTGTTCTGGTGCTGTGGAGCTCGGGAGGGAAAAGGAGCGAGAGAAATGAGAATGTTGATGGGAACTGAGCCAAGGACTCAAGCCTAAAAGGAGCTACACCTAGCCAGAGATCTGTATCTGGGCTGGTTGGGAATTTCTGTTTTCTACCACTGACTGTCTCTATACCCAGCCTCTGGGCTGCCGTTTGCTCAGGAAAACGTATCGGGGAGGGTGCTCTCTTCTCTCTTGTTGACCTGTTTCCTCCCCCACAGTCCTCCTCAGGGGCCTTTTAGAGGCATGTGTGTCGCTCCCTCCCCTCCCTGGAAGCTTATTGTTATTTACAACATACATTTAGAAAGTACACAAATCCCATATCGCTTGATGAATATTCACAAACAGCACATTGGTCTAATCAACACTCAGATCAACACGCAGACTAGCAGCAGCCAGAAGCTTCCCTCAGTCAACGTCCCCCCTCCCTCGTCCCCCTCCACCACAGCAGACCCACTCTTCTCACTTCTAATGCCTTAGATCAGTTTGCCCGTTTATGACTTTTATATAAATGGAATTATACTTTATGTGATTCTGGTTTATTTGGCTCAATAGCATGTTTAGGACATTCATCCGTTATTGCATTTATTTGTAGTTGGAACATTCTTTTTTTTAAAAAAAGATTTTATTTTAAAGAGAGAAAGAGGGATTGAGCCGGGGAGAGGCAGAAGGACAAGCAGACTCCCAGTTGAGTGGAAAGCCCGACCGGGGGCTGGATCCCAGGACCCTGAGATCATGACCTGAACCGAAGTCAGATGCTTAACTGCCTGAGCCACCCAGGCGCCCCGTGTAGTTTGAATATTCTTACTGCATATTGTCCGCATATCGTCTTCGATGACTTTGCCACTTTTGATGGATGAGTGCTGGTCAGGAATTCTGTAGAGTGTCCTTTAACTTGGTGTTGCGGGCTATTTTCTCATACGTAGGCTGAGGTTATGGATATTGGGGAAGAATATCACAGAGGTGATACCTCCTCATCCCATCCTATCACAGATGACTGCAGATCAGTGGGATGGTGGACTGGTGGTAGTGATTTTCATCACTTAGTGAAGGCAGTGTCAGCCCGGTTCCTCCACTGCAGAGTTACTGTTTTTCCCTTTCCATACTCTGTCCTTAGAAATGAGGCACCAAGTCCAGCCATCAGTCAAGGTAAGGAAAAGTAAGCTCCACCTCCTAGAGGGAGAAGTATCAGAGGATATGTGGACATCTTAAAACCTCCACAGTAATTAATACATATTTTAGGGAACATACTTTGAGGCCCTGCAAATATCCTCTTTGTCCTTCAGGTCTCACCCCTTAATTTTAGCATTCATTGGTGGATATTGGCTGCAGCATTTATTACTGGGGTTTCTCATAGTGTTTTTCTGTTTCTCTCTTTCCTTCTACTTTTTTTTTTAAAGATTTTATTTATTTATTTGACACACAGAGAGAGATCACAAGTAGGCAGAGAGGCAGGCAGAGAGAGAGAAGGAAGCAGGCTCCCTGCCGAGCAGAGAGCCCAATGCAGGGCTCGATCCCAGGACCCTGAGATCATGACCTGAGCCGAAGGCAAAGGCTTTAACCCACTGAGCCACCCAGGCGCCCCTCCTTCTACTTTTTTTGCTTGGAATTTTTCTATAAAAAGATTTGCCTTATTCATTTATTTAAATCAGTATGGAATAATGGATCTTTATTCTTTGGATTATTTTGTTTCTCATATTTTTTGAGTTTGGCTACTCGGAGCTCTTTCAGGTACAATCCTGTGTCCCTTGACATGCTTTTTATTTTTTTTAAATTGTAGTAAGAACTTAACACAAGATCTACCATTTGAACAATTTTTTTTTTAAGTCTACAATACATTATTGTTGACTATGGGCACAAGGTTGTACAACAGATTTTTAGAGCTTATTCATCTTGGGCTTGACTGAAACTTTATGCCTGATAATTAGTAAGTCCTCTTTTCCTGCTCCCCTCGCCGCTGGCAGCCACCATTCGATTCTTTGATTCTATGAACGTGACTATTTAAGATACTTCATGTAAGGGGAGTCAGGCAGTATTTGTCTTAGGACTGGCTTTTTTTACTTTTTTAATTTAAGCACTCTCTTATTTTCTGGCACTATGAGATCTTTTAGATTCCAGACCTAAAATCAACCATTTCTTTTTATTGGGAAATGGTATTTAGAAATCAAGATCCGGGTATTATTTGTGTTCATTGCTCTTGGGATGTCACTGCTTCTAGGTCTTCTCGGTAGACAGAGCTGGGAAATTATAGAGCATACACACGTGTACACATGTAAGAATCCATGTCTAGATTTATTTATGTATCCATTTGTACAGATGTTTGAATAAAACATGTATTTCTACTGATGTCCCAGACTCAAATCCAGTGCCATGGGGCTCATTTTATTATTTTTTAATTTTTTGGTAAATATTTTTTAAAGATTTTATTTATTTATTTGTCAGAGAGAGAAAGAGAGAGAGAGAGAGAGAGAGAGAGAGAGAGAGAGAGAGAGAGGCAGACAGAGGGAGAAACAGGTTCCCTGCTGAGCAAGAAGCCCAATATGGGATTTGATCCCAGGACTCTGAGATCATGACCTGAGCCAAAGGCAGACACTTAACTGACTGAGCCACCCAGGCGTCCCTTAAATTTTTAATTTAAATTCAATTTAGTTAACATAGAGTGTATTATTAGTTTTAGGAGTAGAATTTAGTGATTCATCAATTGCATATAACACCAGGTGCTCATTATATCTAGTGCCCTCCTTAATGCCCATCACCCAGTTACCCTATTCCCCGACCCCCTTCCTCTCTTTGTTACAACCCTCACTTTGATTCCTATAGTTAAGGGTCTCTAATGGTGTTCCTCTCTCTGTTTTTATCTTATTTTATTTTTCCTTCTCTTCCTCTATGTTCATCTGTTTTGTTTCTTAAATTCCACATATGAGTGAAATCATATGGTATTTATTTTTCTCTGACTTATTTTGAGTAGTATAATACCTTCTAGTTCCATTCATGGCATTGAAAATGGCAAGATTTCATTGGTTTTGATGGCTAATATTCCACTGTATATATACACTACATGTTCTTTATCCATTCATCTGTTGATGGACATCTGTGCTCTTTCCTTAGTTTGGCTGTTATGGACATTGCTGCTCTAAACATTGGGGTGCAGGTGCCTCTTTGAATCACTGTATCTTTTGGATAAATACCTAGTAGAGCAATTTCTGGGTCATAGGGCAGTTCTATTTTTAACTTTTTGAGGAAACTCCATACTCTTTTCCAGAGTGGCCGCACCAGTTTGCATTCCCAGCAACAGTGTAAGAGGGTTCCCCTTTCTCTGCATCCTCACCAACATCTGTTGTTTCCTGTGTTGTTAGTTTTAGCTATTCTGACCATTGCGAAGTGGTATATCATTGTGGTTTTGATTTGTATTTCCCTGATCCTGAGTGATGTTGAGCATTTTTTCATGTGTCTGTTGGCCCATTTCTTTGGAGAAATGTCTATTCATGTCTTCTGTCCATTTCTTGATTGTATTATTTGTTTTTTGGGTGTTGAGTTTGATAAGTTTTTTTTATAGATTTTCGATATTAGCCCTTTATCCAATATGCCATTTGTGAATATCTTCTCCCATTCTGTGGGTTGCCTTTTATTTTTGTTGATTGTTTCCTTTGCCTTGCAAAAGCTTTTTATCCTGATAGAGTTCCAAAAGTTCATTTTTGCTTTTGTTTCCCTTGCCTTTGGAGATGTGTCTAGTAAGAAGTTGCTGCATCTGAGGTCAAAGAGGTTGCTCTCTGTGTTCTCCTCTACGATTTTGATGGCTTCCTGTCTCATGTTAAGGTCTTTCATCCATTTTGAGTCTATTTTATTTTATTTTTTATTAACATATAATATATTATTTGTTTCAGGGGTACAGGTCTGTGAATCATCAGTTTTACACAATTCACAACACTCACCATAGTACATACCCTCCCCAATGTCCATCACCCAGCCACCCTATCCTCCCACTCTGCTCCCCTCCAATAACCCTCAGTTTGTTTCCTGAGATTAAGAGTCTCTTAATCTTGTTTCATTTTTCCCTCCATTCCCCTCATGACCCCCCGCCCTGCCTCTCAAATTCCTCCTATCAGAGAGATCATATGATAATTGTCTTTCTCTGATTGACTTATTTTGCTTAGTATAATACCCTCTAGTTCCATCCATGTCATTGCAAATGGCAAGATTTCATTTTTTGATGGCTGCATAGTACTCCATTGTGTGTGTGTGTGTGTGTGTGTGTGTGTGTGTACATACATACTACCTCTTCTTTATCCATTCATCTGTTGATGGGCATCTAGGCTCTTGCCATAGTTTGGCTATTGTGGACATTGCTGCTATAAACATTTGGGTTCACGTGTCCCTTTGTATCACTACCTTTGTATCTTTAGGGCAAATACCCAGTAGTGTGATTGCTGGGCCGTAGGGTAGCTCTATTTTCAACTTTTTGAGGAACCTCCATAATGTTTTCCAGAGTGGCTGCACCAGCTTGATTCCCACCAACAATGTAGGAGGGTTCGCCTTTCTCTGCATCCTTGCCAAGACCTGTTGTTTCCTGACTTGTTAATTTTAACCATTCTGACTGGTGTGATGTGGTATCTCACTATTTTGAGTTTATTCTTATATATGGTGTAAGAAAGTGGTCCAGTTTCATTCTTCTGCATTTGGTTGTCCAATTCTCCCAATACCATCTGTTGAAAAGACTCTTTTTTCCATTATATATTCTTTCTGCTTTGTCAAAGATTAGTTGACCATAGAGTTGAGGGTCCATTTCTGGGTTCTGTATTCTGTTCCATTGATCCATGTGTCTGTTTTTGTGCCAGTACCATACTGTCTTGATGATTACAGCTTTGTAATAGAGCTTGAAGTCTGAAATTGTGATGCCTCTAGCGTTGGTTTCTTTATCAACATTTTTTTGGGTATTCGGGCTATACCCAAAGATTGCTTTGGGTAGCATGGGCATTTTAACATTTGTTCTTCCAATCTGTGAGCATGAATGTTTTTCCATTTCTTTGTGTCTTCTTCAGTTTTTTTTCATAAGTGTTCTATAGTTTTCAGAGAGCTCATTTTAGATTTTTCTTTCATTCCTTATTCCTTTAATGGTAAAAAACCTGGGTGTCATTATGTGCAATGTATTTATTGTCCAATCCTAGTATATGTAGGCATCTTAACCTGTGCTCCTGTGAGAAACAAATTTACGAACTAGAATATTGTGTTATTGACAGGTTTTATGTCTTTAACTTTACAGCATCTAGATAAAATCTTGTTTTCCAGGGTGATTTAGATCTGCTCTTTTCTTCCTCAGCCCTATCAGTGAGGTTATGTCATTCATTTGTAACACAGTTGGAGTCATTTGTCACATGTGTATAGTTTAATCAGGAAAAGGCTTAATGTTATCTCATAGAAACAGGTTATGGATCAAGCAATATATTGAAAGGGACAGTAGGTGAAGGCCTTTCTTTTTCTCAAGATTCTAACCAACTGGGAATAGACACAATTTACCAAATGGGAATTAGATCATAGTCTCACATTTGATACTGATGAAGATGGGTTGCAGCACACAGTGGGCATATTCCTCTCAAGTGCAATTTCACAAGTGCTCTGAGGCAGAGGTGGAAAACAGCAGGTCTTACCTGCCGTGGGGTACAGGGAGGGGAAGGTGAGGAGGGGCCTTTGTAGGTGAGGAAGAAAGCAGACTTGACTTAGAGAGTAAGGTAGCAGGAGGGAGCAGGACCAGGCAGAGCAGGAAGTCAATTCTACTTTAAAGGACTGGTGGGTTACATGGACCCATTGGATTTCAGGCTCTCTGGAAGGTGAAAGTGTGGGGTAGTCAGAAACGGGAGTGTTCATTCTGGTCTGGAGACATCTGTAGAGGAGTAGGGCTCTCTTCTTTACAGTGGAAACTTGGGTGGGAGATGCGCCTTTCAAATAGTTACTTACTCAACAGATTTTAAGAAGGACGACTGTCTTTTCTCGCAGAACAAGTCACTGTAGTGCTTCTGAAATTAACACAGGAGTGGCAATTTATAAAATAGTGCCTTGGTTTTCTGATTAAAATCTGATTTTGTGCTCATTAAAATATTTATGAAATATGCAATATACAGAATAAAAATCAAACAATTATAATCTAACCAAGAAAATCACGTTAGCATTTTTGAGTATTCTTTTTAAAAAATTAATTTATTTGTATCTTTTTGAAGAACTAGATTTTGGTTTCATTGACTTTCTCTATTTTTTGGCTTGCTTTTTTATTAATTTTCATATTTCATCTCACTTCCATTTATTGTGGGTTTATCATTTCCTTTTCTAATTTTTAATGCAGAAGTTTAGGTCTTTGATTTAAAATTGCTCTTCTTTTCTTATACTCATATTTAAAATGATAAATTCTCCAAGCATGGCTTCCGTGATATCCTACCGTTTTTGATATGTTGGTTTTTCTTTTCCTTCAGTTCAAAATATTTTCTAGTTTCCTTGGTAATTTCTTCTTTGGCCCATGAATTATTTAGAAGTATCTTTGTTTAATTTCTAAATATTTGAAGATTTTCCAGATATTTTCTCTTATTTATTACTGACTTAACTTCAGTGTGGTCAGAAAACATACTCTGCATTATTTCAATTCCTTTAAACTTATTGAAATTTATTTTATGGCCCAGAAGATGACCTATCTCAGTAAAATTTCCATGAGCACTTGGAAACAATGCATATTTTGTTGTTGTTGGGTCGTCCCTATAACTGTCAATTAGGTTGAACTGGTTCAATGTGTTTTTCAAATCTCCTATAGTCTTCCTGATTTTTTTTTTTTTGCTACTTTAATGAGAGGGGAGTACTAATATCTCTGAGTATAATTCTAGATTTGTCTATTTCTCCTTTTGTTCTGTTTAGGTTATTTGCAGTTTCATGTCATTTGAAGCTTTCTTATTGGGTACATACACATTTCAGATTATGTCTTCTTGATATAATGGTGAAGAAGTGATGAGGTTCGAGAAGGACAGATTGTCCTCCATAATGAAGGTGGGCCTGATCCCATCAGTTGAAAACCTTAACAGAACGAAGACTGACCTCTGCTGAGCTAAAAGGAATTCTGCCAGCAGGCAACCCTATACATGAGTGGCAATATTGGCTCTTCCTTGGGTCTCTAGGCTGCCTGCCTGCCCTGCAGATTTTGGACTTGCCAGCCTCCATACTCATGTGAAGCAATTCTTTTATTTTATTTTTTTTAAAGATTTTATTTATTTAGTTCAGACTGAGAGAGAGCATGAGGAGGGGGGAGAGGAAGAGGGAGAAGCAGACTTCCTGCTGAGCAGGGAGACCGATGGAGAGCTCAAATCTAGGACCGTGGCACCATGACCTGAGCCAAAGGCAGAAGCTTAACCAACTGAGTCACCCAGGTGCCCCATAAGCAGTTCTTTAAAAGAGATCTCTCTCAGGGTGCCTGGGTGGCTTAGTCGGTTAAGTATCCAGCTCCTGATCTCAGCTCATGTCTTGATCTCAGGGTGGTGAGTTCAAGCCCCAAGTTGGACTCCATGCCCAATGTGGAGCCTACATAAAAACAAACAAACCAAAAAACAGACAAAAAACCGAAACTCCCTCTCTTGATATGTATCTTATTGGTTCTGTGTCTCTGGAAAACACTGACTAATACAATTACATTTGGTCCATTTTTCATTTTTTTTTTAAAGATTTTATTTATTTATTTCACAGAGGGAGAGAGATCACAAGGAGGCAGAGAGGAAGGCAGAGAGAGAAGGGGAAGCAGGCTCCCCACTGAGCAGAGAGCCCGATGCGGGCCTCGATCCCAGGACGCTGAGATCATGACCTGAGCCGAAAGCAGAGGCTTTAACCCACTGAGCCACCCAGGTGCCCCATTTTTCATTTTTGATATATTTTTCATGCCTTAAAGTTCCATTTGGTTCTTTTATTCATGTCTTTTAAATATCAGCACTTATGTTTATGTTGTTCTTTATTCTTGATCATGTTTATAAGAGATGTTTTAAAATTCTTATCTGCCATTTCCATCATTTCTGGATGTGTTTCACTTGATTGTTTTTTCTCCAGTTGAGTCACATGGCCTTTGCTTTGTGTATATGCTTCCCTGGTGTCTCTTCTTTTTCTTATAAGGACCCTAATTAATAATATTGGATTAGGGTTTATGGTCTCATTTAACCTTAATTACCTTTAAAAAGGCTCTATCTCCAAATAGAGTCACATTGGAGGTTAGAGTTTCAACATATAAATTTGGATGAAACACAATTCAGCCCGTAACATTGATGCTTCGCTTTTTGTTTTGTTTTTTTTCCTTTATGAAGTGCCAGGCTTGGTCCTGGGAGGGAGTTGTTTTGCTTAAGGGCCAGCCTATTCCTTTGAAGGCTTGTTTTCAGTTTTGTTAGGGTAATTCTGTGGTAGTCTTTACCCTGACTCTTACCCCACGACCAGGACATTGCCCTTCTAGATTCCGTACTGAATGATCTCGGTGATCAATGATGAGTCTGGCTGGTCAGCACTTAAATTTCTCTCACCCCTCTAGTTCTGGAGAGTGTTCAGCTTACTGATCCCTAGCCATTATCTTCTTGGCTTTGGGGGGGTTCACCCTGTTAATACACACCTTAGTATTTGGGAATAAGCTCAAGGGGACTCTTATGAATTTTCTGAAGCTCTTTCTCTGTCTAACTCCGTCTTCTCTGGAATTTTGCCCCCACAAAGTCTGGCTGTCTCAGCCTTCTCAAATTCAGATCTCTGTATCTTAATCCAGCAAGATTGCCACCCTGCTTGGAATTCTTCTGCCTGTCTGTGGTCTGTAAGATTCGTTCCGTCAAGAGCTAAAGCAAAAATAAGGCTTTACCATGTTTCATTTTTTTCAGAGATCATAGTCCTACGATGACTGTTGCTCGGTGTTCAAAAACCATTGTTGGTGCAGTTGTTTTGATTTTCTACTTGCTTATGGTAAGTGGACACGTGCATTCCCAGTTATTCTGTCATGGCATACCTATTCTTATGTATTTAAGACCTATGGTGTCTAGATTTTGAATCTGCTTTGTTTCACTTACTTTGTTTCAAAAGCATTTTCCTCAACATTCAAAACTCCTCAGGAATATTGTTTTAAATGGATGCCTCTTATTCTATTGTGTAGGCCTGTGTGTGTTGTGTGGGTATATATATATCTGTATCTATATCTTCCTATCTATCTGTTTCTCTATATTAAGATTTTATTTATTTATTTGAGAGAAAGAGAGAGCACGAGCAGTGGGGAGGGGTAGAGGGAGAGGGAGAAGCAGGCTCCCCACTAAGCAGGGAGCCTGATGTGGGACTCGATCCCAGGAGCCCGGGATCATGACCTGAGCCGAAGGCAGATGCTTAACCAACTGACACCCAGGCGCCCTAGGCCTGTATATTTTGACTGAAGAACAAGGCAAGGGATAGATTCAGGCCCTGGACTTGGCTTTGGTCTTGACGAGACATTGGCAGACAGAGGGTATAGGGCTGTGGGAAATAGGACACTGGGGCTCTGGAGTGTTTTGAGGACTAAGGTGGTGTTCTTCAGTATAAGGGCACTTTCATTCATTCTCTGAAATCATGGCTTGAGTTTGCATTTGGTCAAATAAATGCCTCCACCCATAGATAAGTTTCTTATATCCAGGTAGCTGGATATCTGTGGATGTGAGTTGGGTCCTTGGAAGTTAGACATGTTTAGCTTAAGGCTTAGCTTTACTCGATTAAGGATATGCTCTTGGGAAAGTCACGGTACCTCTTCAGAGCCTCTGTCTGCTCACCTGTAAGATGGAGAATGTGCGTAATGGCCTCCCAGGGTTATCATTCAGTCTGATGGAGGCAATATTTTCAAGAGTATGGTGTATCATGTCTGATACATGATAAGTTTTCTCTAGTTGGCTTAGGGTTTCTTTAAAAAATCAGGTATAAAATGATGGGCTGGGTGTGTCTAGGCCTGAAGTGAGCTGCAGGGGGCCTTGAATGCCCAAATGACTCTTTTAGTTCTTGTCTCTCTTTGCTCACAAACCAGAAAATGAAACTAGGCAGACAATCTCTACCAAGGTTATCACCAAATTCATGGTTGTGAAAGTCTAGTGAATCTGCCAGGTGAGGCTTATCTCCATCTGACAATTTCAGGACTGGCTGCACCCGCAGCTGTCTCTGTCCCTCTCACGTAGCCGAGGTGGGCCACCCTCCAGCCTTCCCATGAGGGCTGCTGGCCGCTGTAACCCGGACAGGCTGCGGCGGCTGCTGCCCGTAATAGGCCGGTGTGGCTCATGGCAGAATAGTCTGGGCTCTAGGCAGTGGGGAGGCAAGACTGTTATGGAAAACTTCATTCTTTCAAGAACCTCACATTTCATTTACTGTTCTTCCTCTTTTTGCCTTATCTTTTAGCTAGTTCCCTTCCTGATCCTTTCATCATTTCTGTTGTTTTAAGACCTCTGGTCTTTTGTTTTCTCCTCCTGGAATGTCCCTCTCTTCATCCCAGTCTGGCTACCCTGATTGATCCTTTAGACCCTGGTCCCGGGTGGGCTCACGTGTGCCATTTGCTCTCACCCTCGCTCTTCCGACACTCTCTAGTCATCCCCTGTTTTTTCACGCATGTTGTCTGTCACGTAGCCAGGGTTGGAGGGATTATACAACCTGTTCAGTCCCCAGTGCCGTCTAGGAGACACTTGTCAAAGGAGACAGCTCTTCACATGACAAGAACATCACACTGGAGATAGCCACAGATGGGTGACGGGACAAGATTCTGAAGGTTCTCCAGAACGTCTGTGAGACACAGCCAAGTACTCATGTGCCTGCTTGTTCCTGCATTCACTCATCTGTTCAGTATTTATTGACCTATATGTGCCAGACTCTGTTGCAGAGACTAGAAATAGGACTAGTGAACAAAACAGGAGAAAAAGCCTGTCTTTACGGAGCACACACTTTAGTCAGGACAATTGCTAATGGCTGAAGAGATTCGCTAAGCCAGGGGGTGGTAAACACGACGAATAGAAATAAAGCAGCATTTGGGATAGGTGAGGTGGGAGGAAGTACTTCAGCTCAAAGGATCAGGGAAACTTCCTCTGAGAGCATTTGGACAGAGACCTGGATGAAGTGAAGGGTCAGTGATTCATACTTCTGGGGAAAAAAGTGTTTGGGGCTGAAGGAATAGCAGGGAAAAGGCCCTGGGGTGGGAGCAGGCTTGCTAGCAATAACCACTATTGTTTTTCTAAATGAGAAGATGACCACAGAACTTTTGTTCGGGAGTTCATTCTTTTGCATTTTTAGTTCTCACAAGATAAACCAAAACCAAATAACGTTATGGGTCTACCTCCTAATATGTGGTGACCACTTTCCTGGAGATGCGAGCATGTCTGTGTGGACTTAACTTTTGTAATTGAATTCCACTTTCAAGGCACACGATGAGCTTGTCGTTTTAAGGGACCCCCGTGGCTAATCCTTTTAATAGAGTGAATGATCAGCCTTTCAGGGTCCCTCGGGTTCTTCTCATTCTAAAACCCTATGAATTTATGCCCTTAGAGATGCTGAAATATCATCTGTTTTGACAAAGGGGGAGATGACACAGCATTGAGAACAGGCAAGTGGCAGTTAGGCAGGCAGGAAAAATTTCACGGGAAGAGACTGATTTTTTTTTTCCCCCTGAACTCTCAGGACCATTTTCTGGTTTAAAAAGCAGCCCATCCTCAGAACAGGGCTGTTCAGCAGGCTCATCCTCCAGCTGTGCAAAGATCTTTCTGGGCTGCTGGCACCATCTCAGCTCACTGGTGTAGTTCGGCTACCTGAGCAAAGGGTACTTGGCTCAGTCGCGGTTGGGAGGGAAGGCTCATTCCTTTTGGTCTCCTCTCTCTACCATTGGTGGAGCAGCCGGAATGCTAGTTCTGAAGATGGTTTCCTATGTTGTGTACGTTCCCCAGATTTTCACAGATGGAGCAGTTTCATCATGATTTTGTTGTTACTTCTGGACCTTAGGAGGTTCAGGCAGTTCTTTTTTTTTGTTGTTTTTTTATATTCACTTGGCCACTGTATGGTACATCCTTAGTTTTTGATGTAGTGTTCAGTGATTTATGAGTTGTGTAAAACACCCAGTGCTCATCACAACACGTGTCCTCCGTAGTACCCATTACCCTGTTACCCCATCCCTTCACCCCCCCTTCCCTCTGAAACCCTCAGTTTGTTTCCCAGGATGCATAGTCTCTCATGGTTCGTCTCCCTCTCTGGTTTCTCCCCCTTCAGATTTCCTTCCCTCCCCTTATGTTCCTCCATATGATAACCATATGTAACCATATGATAATTGTCTTTCTCTGCTTGACTTACTTCACTTAGCCTAATCCCCTCCAGTTCCATCCATGTTGATGTAAATGGTGGGTATTCATCCTTTCTGATGGCTGAATAGTATTCTGTCATTTATATGGACCACATCTTCTTCATTCATCTGCTGAAGGGCATCTCAGGTCCTTCCACAGTTTGGCTATTGTGGACATTGCTGCTATGAACACTGGGGTGCATGTGCCCCTTCTTTTCACTACATCTGTATCTGTGGGGTAAATACCTAATAGTGCAATTGCTGGATCTTGGGGTAGCTCTATATTTAACATCTTAAGGAACCTCCGTACTGTTTTCCAGAGTGGTTGTACCAGCTTGCATTCCCACCAACAGTGTAAGAGGGTTCCCCTTTTTCCGCATCCTTGCCCACATTTGTTGTTTCCTGACTTGTTAATTTTTGCCATTCTAACTGGTGTAAGGTGGCATCTCATTGTGGTTTTGATTTGTATTTCCCTGATGGCTAGTGATGTTGAACATTTTTTCATGTGTCTGTTAGCCATTTGTATGTCTTCTTTGGAGAAATGTCTGTTCATGTCTTCTGTCCATTTTTTTGACTGGGTTTTTTGAGGGTTGAGTTTGAGAAGTTCTTTATAGATCTTGGATACCAGCCCTTTATCTGTAACATCATTTGCAAATACCTTCTCCCATTCTCTGGGTTGCCTCTTAGTTTTGTTGACTGTTTCCTATGCTGTACAGAAGCTTTTTATCTTGATAAAGTCCCAATAGTTCATTTTTGCTTTTATTTCTCTTGCCTTTGGAGACGTGTCTTGAAAGAAGTTGCTGGGGCCGATATCAAAGAGATTACTGCCTATGTTCTCCTCTAGGATTTTGATGGGTTCTTGTCTCACATTGAGGTCTTTCATTTGTTTTGAGTTTACCTTTGTGTATGGTGTAAGAGAATGGTCCAGTTCAGGCAGTTCTACACTTAGGCACCAAAAGTGAACAAGGAGCTAAAATGCTGGGGTCACTCCCACCAGCAGAGCAATTTGTTTGGCGTTGATAAAGTACTGCCACCCACGAGCGACCTCACTGCAATCCTCAGGGACCCTCTCCATCCTTCTTCTCTGTCTGACAAGAAGGCACATGAAGGTCTGTCTGGAACTGCCCCTGGGTGCAATTCTGAGCTTCATCCTTCTGAAACGCCTTCTAAGCTCTATTTTCCTTGAGCTGACACAGCTCTTGTCTGACCCACTCATCCGTTGCTCTTTGAATCCAAATGTTGGGCGGAGTCTGTCCATGTTCAATTAGATGGCAAGCTCTTTAAAATTCCACCCACTCATTCACCCCATGAGTCGATACTCTGGAGCTGCTCCGGGCCAAGCACTGTTCCCATCTGGTCGCATGGAGCTCACATGGTCATGGCAATGCCTGTCGCCCATCAGACGTCCACTTACTGCTGGCAACTTCCAACAGTACCTGAATCACCACTAATGTGTTAACGATGGCAGGATCATGAAAGGTTTTTGGTCTGGTGGGTTTGCAGGGAATATTGATCTTGATGATGCAGATGGAATGAATGTCAAGATCATCACTCTATCATGGAGCCAGAGAAAGTCACACAGCCACTTAGTCCACTTTTATCCATTTCTTCCCATATTCTCAAGGTCAAGGTCAAGATCTTCTCTCTCTTCTCTCTCTTTCTCTCCCCTGTTGGATGATTTGGCAGAGAGCTTCCTTACATTTTCACTCTGATAAAGAGCTTTTATACCAGGGCTCTTTTAAAGGCAATTTAAACAGAAGCACAAAAAGGTTTTAAAAAGTATTTTTTTTCTTCATATTGTATTACTGAACTAATTGTTCTATGGGAGTTTAAAAGCAAAGTGATCATTGAGTGGACCTCCTAGCATGTACTGACCCAGTCTTGGAAGATTACATGTAAACCAACATTTTGTAACTCGAGTTCTATTTTAAGTTCACTCTGAAGAGTTGTTATTTAAAGCAACCTTGTAAAAAGAATAATCAGAAGCCCCTGAATGTTGGAGTCAGCGGGGGCAGCAGATTTCTTAAAGGAGGCTGGGAACATGACTCTTACAGCCATACTGGTTTTATCTCCAGACTGGTGAGGCCTGGGAAACAACTTTATTCTTAGGGAACTTCGGGAATAGTGAAAAAGAAGAAAGTGGATCAAAAGTTCTGTAGAGAATGGATGATGGCTTTATTGGCTTCGTTTTTTTCCCACTGGAGGGATGGCTCTCCATACCCCCCACCGCAGCCCATCCCCAAAGGGATTCAGGAAGATGGTCTCGGTCCCTTCTGAAATGACTGGAAGGAGAGTGGGGCGGGGGTGGGGGGTGGAGGGGATGCCTGTGCTTCCACAGTACTCAGTTACCCGACAGAGCATCCTTTCCCAGGAGCCTGAAGATGCAACGTTACAGGGAAAGGGGAGATTTCCACTCCGGCACGGAAAAGTTCCTAAAGATGTGTTTGTGATATTTTGTTTGGAAAAGAGACAAGATCATTTGTTTGAACATCTGAATTGGCCACAGAACCCCATAATTTGCATTTATTGGGGGCATTTTGTGGGTTGTTATCCTGAGAAGAAACACAGAAAAAGTTGGTTCCAAACCCGACATTCCACAAGGAAATGGAAATTTCATTGCTCCTTTCTGACATAAAAGGTCATCTTGTTGTTTATCTACAAAGCCAGGGGAAATTGGCTGTTGAGTATTTTGCATTTGGAAACACTGGCCCAAATTCAAAGAAGTCTGATGCTCTCTCCCCTCCCTGCCCTGTTTTTATTTAAAGATGTTGCACTCATGAATCATTGGGTGAAAGCTTGAAATATAGTTCCTTCTGTTTCAGGAGACGAGGGCCTTAGTCCAAAAGGAGAAACACAAAGTCAAGGATGTCCTAGAACTGCTCTAAGAATGTAGACCCTGAGAAGGTAGCTGCTGTCAGACTCCTGGTGTCCGGGTTATAGGACACACTGGACTCTCTTATACTTGCTGAAATCACTAAAGATCTTGGGCAAGATGGGGATCCCAGACCTGTGCTGAAATTTCCAAAGTTACTCCTTAAGCAGGATGTGACAGTTAGGGCCCGGCACAAATTGAAAATGTGGGGCTGCTTGTTCAAACGTACAGCTAAAGGTATTAAATCCTAAATCTTTTCCTTTAAAAATATTTTCTACTTATAAATCAATGGTGTAATTTTGATATAGGAATAACAAAAATGATAAATAGTAAAAAATAGGTGGTCATAATTTTACATACTATAATAAGAATACTTTATCAGTGTAATATCTTAATTGGCTATAAGATTTTTCTGGCTCTCTTTTTTGCTAATTCATTTTTGAGATTATCAAATTTATACTCATAGCAATTTCATTTTCAATTGATGTAATCGAAAGCAATCTCTTTTGAAGGTACGAGATCACAAATAATGTTTGATAAACTTTAATTTTGAGAAGGATCTTTCTTCTGAGTTACTAGGGTTGTTATAGGAGTTTAAGAGTATCTTATGGGTATAACAGCTTTTGGATAAATTTCTAAAAATGTATTTGGAATATGGACTTCAGGAATCTATAGCTAATGATTCTTGCTTAACAATTTTTCTAAAAAGATTTAGCTCTTCATACAGATCAGTATATGATCTGTGTATGTATATGTATATGTTTTGTATATGTGTAAGTTTTGAATTTAATTTTAAGTAAATTTACATAAGAATATTTTGTTTTGTTTATTTATTTATTTATTTATTTTTCAGATTACACTATTTCCTTTATTTTAAGAGGATGCATGGCATGGGAGAGGGAACAAGACACCCTCAGTTCCTATCACTACACCAGCAAGAAAACTGGCTCAGTAGTTGAGTCTGCCTCTTACCTTCACAGGGAAAACACAAGCCGTGGCCGGAGAGCTCCCTTCACATCTAAGACCCCATTCTTAGTTCCTCCAAGTGGCCTTAGAGGAAGCGGTGTCCCTCTTGTCAAACCTGATCTCCTGCCCCAAGCTCTTGATCCCCCTGAAGACCCCACCTTTCTCCATTTGTTTTTGTTTTATTTATTTATTATTTTTTCAGTGATCCAAGATTCACTGTTTATGCACCACACCCAGTGCTCCATGCAATACACGCCCTTCTTAATACCCACCACCAGGCTCGCCCATCCCCCCTCCCCCCTCCCCTCCATAACCCTCAGCTTGTTTCTCAGAGTCCACATGCTCTCATGGTTCGTCCCCGCTTCTGATTTCCCCCAATTCACTTTTCCTTTTCTTCCCCCAGAGTCCTCCATTTTATTCCTTATGTTCCACAAGTAAGTGAAACCAGATGATAATTGACTTTCTCTGCTTGACTTATTTCACTCAGCATAATCTCCTCCAGACCCGTCCATGTTGATACAAAAGTTGGGTATTCATCCTTTCTGATGGCTGTGTCATAGAAGAACATTTTAATGAAAGCTTTCTCTGACATTTCCTATAACCTCTGGGGATCCTAGGAGCAGCTGAAAGTACCTTCACAATTTGTATACAATTCAAAATGCTTGTTTATGTAGTGCAGTGTTTCTCTTCATACAAAGAAAAATTAATTTAGAAATTGTCTTTCTTGGGGTTCCTAGCTAGCTCAGTTGGTGGAGCATATGACTCTTGATCTTAGGGTTGTAGGTTCGAGCCCCATGTTGGGTGCAGAGATTACTTGAAAAAATTGCCTTTTTTGATAATAAGTGGTTCACTTAGAGTTGCATTATGAAAATGGTCCTCTTTTCTGTTGAATGTGGCAACCTTTAAATTCGGTTTCTAGTTCTAAGCCTGTGGATATTTCCTCTGCTTTTTTGCAGTAGATTTCAAAACTGGAGATTCTAAACTCTTTAAAGAATCTTCATAAGTCCTGGATATGCTGTAATGCAATGTTCCTGTGCACATTTTTCTTTCATAGTAATTTACTGACAAAGTTTACTGCCTGAGCACCAGCAGTCTCTGTCCTGGCTTCCAGGACAGAGAGTTCATATTTATGCAGATGTAACAGGGATGGGCTCCAGACTCCGACCGGCGGGCCGCCTACCCCCACCCCCCGCCCCAGCCATGGCCACTGCTGCCGCCCATCAGGGCTTAGGTTCCGGTGCCGGCTGCCCCAGCCTGCCAAACCTGGAGGCCTGAGCCTGCGTGTATTACTGTCGCCTGCTGAGTCCTCTCTGCTCATATGCATGCTCCATTGTCTCCTTAGACTTCACTTACATAACCCACGTGGAGAGACAAAATCATTAAGAATTTCAAGACAGCAATGCTAGAGCATTAAGCCAAGCCTGGGCTCCTTCTGGGAGAGTCCCTCTCTGCCTGCGCTGGTCCTATGCACATGAAGCCGGCCCTGCTTAGACATATAGAAGACAGCTAATTGAGGGAATGTGGGTTCTGACCACATGCGGTTTAACTTAGTTTCTGCTAGACCCTCTTCATGGCCAGGAAGTTCATCCTCATGTCTAATCCTGGCTCAAAGAGACCATTTTTCTTGCCTTGTCTCCAAAGATTTTGTTACTCCCATTAGTTGATCTAGTGAGTACGGGTTCACCTGAGGATGGACTAGCACCTGTTTTCAAATGTGGGAAGACTGATTTCCTTATATTCCTGGCTTTACTTGTAGACTATGAGGTTGTGTAATCAGAAAGGGCTTCAGAGTTCCCCTAATCTGTAGGCCTTCATCAGAATCTCCCGCAGGCTCATGAACGTGTTATATTCCCTGTGTGCATTCCTAGAGATCCGCATTTCAGACAGCAGGGATGTGGTCCAGGGTCTGCATTTTAACCTGCTTTAGCTGGGATTCTGACAGCCAGCCTGGTCTGGGACTATGGACGATTTTCCCAATTAGGGATTTGTTCAAGGTTCCCCAGCTGCAGTCGTGTCTCTGTCCTGGACTCCAGGGCTTCTCTCAGTCCGCGCAGTTTGTCTGCTTTATCTGATTCAGCAGTCCATGCCCCATCTTTGTATTCTCTCCTTTTAGTCACATAGTTGTAGAACAGGAGGTCACTCCTTTTATGTTAGATCCCTTCTGTAGCTCTGTGAAGTGACTCTCAACCAATGTAACAAGGAAGGTACTGGGTTGCCAGGACCTTGGTAAGCTGGCACAATCAAATGGTATAGGATGTGTGTGTGCATGTGCGTGTGTGTGTGTGTGTGTGTGTGTGCGCGCGTGCACGCTTGTCATGATAATGGCAGAGGAATCAGGATGAATTCTCATGCTACAGTACTTCAGACTGGAAATACTGAAGCTGAGAGAGAATGTGACCATCCCTACAGCTCATGGATGGTTCAGAAAAGTCAACATAGATTAGGTAATTTAATTTCTGAATATACCCTTTGAGGCATAAAACATATAGTTGTAACTACTTGTACCATTTAAGATAGAGATTCTTTTTTGCTTTGATAGCAACCCCCCCTCCCCCGCCCACTTCCAGCCCCAAATCTTAATGGCTGTAACCACTCACATCTCATGTAACTTCTGGGAACTTGCTTCCATGTTTCTTGAGACTCAGTCTGATGGAACAGCCCATCAGGAACCCTGTAGTTTTCCTAGCAGAGGGAAGGAGAACTTTGGAGTGTCCTGCCCAGCAGTATAATGCTCTGGCCTGCAAATGGACATCATTTGCATTTATAACTCACGGGCCAGAACTGGTCACATCAGCCACAGGAAAGAGGCAATGAGTGCATACAGAAATGTGAACTGTAAAGCACTGTATAGATTCAGCGGCTCTTTCGAGGTATTTTAAAGCAGGTGCAACATTCTCCAGTCAATAGTAAGCATATGACGTAAGGAGTGGGAGTGTCCAGAAATAGGCCCTCTCAGAAGGGCTGGGTATATTCATGAATAATAGATTCCCACCATTGAAAGCTGAGAGGCCTCCTTAGCACATTGGGAGGATTTGGCAGAGATGAAAACATTTCATGATCAGACACCCAGGTGGTAAACTGAGCTTTCCTTCTGGATCATTTCCTGAACATTTTCTAATCCCCGTTCTTCTCCTGCCTTCATGTATATCTTGATGGTGAGGATGGAGCTTGATGGGTATGATTATAGATCATAGAGCTCAGAGATGGCTGAATGGGAGTTGTTGTTCTAGTTCTTTTATAATTTTATTGTCCTAGATCTTAATCATTGGCTCCTTGACTCAGTATTTGATTTCCTATTATGTCCTTGCTTTGACAAAAAAGTTCAAATTAAACCAGAGGTCCTCATTTCTTTCAGGACTTGGGACTTAGGGAGAACTTTGCAGTGATTACAAGTGGATGAGAAATTATGGGTCCCAACATGGGATTGAGGACAGCCAAGTAGGATCAGAGCATCTTTTTTTTTTTTTTTTAAAGAGCTTACAAGTAGGCAGAGAGGCAGGCAGAGAGAGAGAGGAGGAAGCAGGCTCCCCGCTGAGCAGGGAGCCCGATGCGGGCCTCGATCCCAGGACGCTGAGATCATGACCTGAGCCGAAAGCAGAGGCTTTAACCCACTGAGCCACCCAGGCGCCCGGATCAGAGCATCTTATGTTTGAGTTTTAGAAGCAGTGGAACATAAAGGATAGGTGTAAGATAACACTAAAACGCTGGACTTCCTAGAATTTGCAGAAGGCATTCAACTTTTAGGAAAGCAAACTGATTTAGCATTGATATAATATGTCTTAAGAATAGTTAACATTACTAAGAGTTCTTGCTTTGGAGTCAGAGATACTTGGATTCAAAGCCCAGTTGAATTAGAGTTCTCCAGAGAAACAGAACCAATAGACCGTCTGTGTATCTATCATCTGTCTGTCTGTCTGTCTGTCTATCTTCCTATCTATCTAGGAACATCTTGGCCTCTGTAATCATGTGTGTTGATTCCTTCTAATAAGTCCCCGTATTGGGGGTTGACGACTCACATAATTATGGAGGCTGAGAAGTCTCAAGCTCTACTGTCAGCAAGCTGGAGACCCAGGAGAACCAACAAGGGAAGTCCCGGGCTGGAGGCTTGAGGCTTGAGACCCAAGAAAAGCCAGTGTTTCATTTTGAGTCCCAAGGCTGAAGAAGATGAAATCTCCCAGCTCAGGGAGTCACATAGGAGAAGTTTGCTCTTACCTAGGCTTTTTGTTCTGTCCAGGTCTCCCGCTGATAAGCTGAAGCCCACCCACATTATGGGAGGACAACTTGCTTTCCTCTGTACCCACTCAAGTGTTAATCTCATCCAGAAACACCTGCATAGACACACACAGATTAACGTTACACCAAACACCAGGGCCACCATTGGCCCGGTCAAGTTGATCTATAAAGTCAACTATCATACCAACCCTGTAATTTTGGAGCTGTGTCAACTTGAGCAAGTTAGTCAACATCTTTGTGCTTCATTCTCCTCCTCCACGAAGTGGGATGATGAAAGCGCTTATTCATAGGGTTGTCTTGTGGTCTGAATGAGAATATAAATCAAACTCAGAGTGAAAGTCTAGTGAAAGCTTACGGTGTGCTGACACTGTGCTGTTGCTGTTGTGAGCCTCCACGTCATCATCCCCCCCCCCCAACATAATGGGCATCTTCTCATTTGGGGTGAGTTGAGAGGCAGAGCGAGGGGCTCTGTGGAACAGTCTAGTTGTTCTCTGGTAGCATTCGCTCATGGTTCACTTGCTACAGAAGTTCCGTATGCTTTTTTGCAACACACATTTTTTTTTCCCTCCCTTTTTAAATATCAGTCTCTGTTTTGAAGGGGGCATTTCAGTCTACATGCTGGTGATTTATTTAGATACCACATTACTCTGTAGACTAGTAGATGACATTTAGAGAAACATGGATCTTTGGAGCCTCTTCTGGGAGGCAGAGCAGAAAGGTTTCTGTAGGCAGCAAACTCCTTTGCCCAAAGGTGAGTGAGTGTTAGCCCAGAGGTTCATAATTGAGAGGGTTCAAGAGAGTTCCAAGGTAGGAAAAAAACAAAACCCTTCTCATTTGCAATTTATTTGCTGTTAAGTAAAGTGATATTTATATTTAATATGCCTGACAAGCTCCATCACTTTTTTTAAATGTCAGGTTTATTGGAGCATCATTTATATAAAACAAAACTCATTATTTTAAAGTTTACAATTTGATAAGTTTAAATGAATGTGTACAGTTGTATGGCCACTGCAGCACTAAAAATATAGAACATTTTTATTCCCTGTGTCCCTCTGCAATCTGTCCGGTCTTCATGTTCTGAGACCCAATAACCACAGGGTTTTTTTTCTGTCCCTCTAGTTTTACCTTTTGTGGAATGTAGTATATACATGGAATCATCCATGATGGACCTCTGTGTCTGCCTCGTGTCATTTCACATAAAGTTTTTGAGATTTATGCATGCTGTTGCATGCATCAGTAGTTATTCTTTTTAAATTGTTGGTTAGTACCCCATTGTAGTGATACAGTAAAATTTGTTTATCCATTTGCTAGATGAGGGATAGTTGTTCCCGGTTTTCAGCTATTATAAATAAATTGCTATGAGCATTTACATATGGGTTTTTGTTTACACATAGATTTTCATGTCTCTTAGGTAAATAATAGCAGGATTTTTTGGAGTAGGGTTGAACGGTAAGTGTATGTTGAACTTTATAAGAAATTGCCAAATTGTTTTCTAAAGTGGCTACTTTGCGTTCCCACCCAGCATTGTCTGAGAATTCTGTGACTCCACACCCTCATCAACACTTGGTGTTACCCATCCTTTAATTTCAGCTCTAAGTGAGTGCTATGAGCATCATTTCATGTGTTTGACTATTGGTATCTATTTTTTTTTTTGGTGAACTGTTCATACATCTGACCCATTTTTTAATTGCCTTTTGTCCCTTTTTATTGAGTTGTGAGAGTTCTTTATATATTCTGTGGTCATATCTTTTATTAGATATGTGTTTTTCAAATGTTTTTGCCCAGTATGCTGCCTGTTCTTTTAATTTTCTTAACAGTATTTTGAAGAATGGAAGTTAGAAATTTTGGTGAAGTCCAGTTATCATATTTCTTTCTTTTATGGATCATGCTTCTTGTCCTATCTAGGAAATCTTGAGTAATCTAAAGTCATAAAATTTTGTCTTGCTTTCTTCAAAAAATGGTACAGTTAAAAAATGTAGTTTTAGCTCGTGATTGTCTATGTAGATGGTGTGACATAAGGGTTGGGGATCTTTCTGTCTGTCTGTCTGTCTGCCTCTAGGTAAATTGTCCCAGTATAATTTGTTGAAAAGACTTCCCTTTCTTTATTGAATTACTTTGGAATCTTTGTTGAAAATCAAGTGGCTTCTCTCTGTTTTATTCATCTTTATATTTATTCTTATGTCATTGCCATACTGTTTTGATTACTGTGACTCTATACAAGTTCTTGCAATCTGTTAATGGGTACCCTCCAACTTTGTTATTCTTTTTAAAAATTGTTTTGGCTATTCTTACTCCTTTGCATTTCCATATAAATTTTAGAATCAGCTTGCCATTTACTACATAAAATTTGACTGGGATCGACATGACATTTAATCTCTGGGTAATTTGTTAAGAAATGACATCTACATAATATTGAGTCTTCTAATTCCTGTATTTAGGTCTTTTTTTTAATCATAGTAAAGTTTGTAGTTTTCATTGTACAGATATTGCATATACTTTGTTAGGTTTAATTCTTAAATGCTTTCTTCTCTTTGATGCTATTGTAATGGTATTTAAAAATTTCAATTTCTGATTGTTGTGAACATAAAGAAATAAACTTGAAGCATGTCTGGGTGCTGCAGTTGGCTAAGTGTCTGATTTTTGGTTTCCATTGAGGTCTGATCTCAGGGTTGTGAGACTGAGCCCCAGGTCAGGCTCTGTGCTCAGTGCAGAGTCTGCTTGAGTTTTTCTCACCCTCTGCCCGTTCCCCTCCCACTCTCCCTCTCTCTCTCTCTCTCTCAAATAAACAAATCTTAAATAAAGGGAAATAAACTTGATTTCTTGCCGCCCTTTTAACTTATATGTCTTTACTTTTAAAACAAATTTCTCAGTATATAGTTAGATCTTCCTTAGTTTTATCTAATTCGACAAACTCTGCCTCATAATTGGGCTGTTGAGACTATTTACATTTAATGTAATTATCGATATGATTGAGATTTAAATCTTTCACCTTGCTGTTTGTTTCCCCTTTGTCCCATCTGTGATTTCTACTAGTTTCATATCTGTTTTCATATCTATACTAACCTTTGCTTATTATCTTTTGGCATCTGGGGCTTGTGTGCCATTTTGGATGAGGAGAGAGGGCTTTAATAGCCGTTAGCTTATGTTTTAATCCTGGCTTTCCTGTGAACCTGGGAAAATTACTAAGCAACTTTGTAACAGTGTTCTAATCTGTACAGCGAGGATAGTAGTAGCACCCTCCCCACCCATCGGGTTCTGTGAAGATAAGGAGAAATAAATGCATGTACATTGCAAAGCATAGTGAGGAGCTCATAGTAAGTGCTCAAAGAATAAAGACCATTCTTCAGCCTTAAACTGCAATATAAGCATTATTTCATATTTCTATGTTATCTTCATAACTGTCATTTTTATGGCTGGATGATTCTATAATGCAAATACAAACCACTATGACTAACTTCCATTTGGTTGGGGACACCAGTCCCCATGCGATCAAAAATCCATATGTAACTTTGACTCCCCAGAAACTTTAGGGACAGCCTACTGTTGACTGGCAACCTTACTGATGACACAAATAGCTTCTTAACACATCTTTTGTATGTTATATGTATTATATACTGTATATTCTATATACCATCAAGGTAGCTGGAGAAAAGAAAATGTTATTAAGAAAATTATAAGGAAGAGAAAATACTTTTATAGTACTATATTTTATCAAAAAAATCCACATACAGGTGGAGCTGTGTTGTTCATGGGCTAACCATATTTTAACAGATGTCTTTTATTTTTCGTATAATATGTGTTTCGTTTCAGTGCTGATTTCCTTTAGAAAAATCCTTGGAAAGGTATTTCTGGATAAAAGATACAGACCTGGACATGGTTCCTGCTACATGTCCAAGCATGTCTTTTGGAGTCACACTCCAAAAGTAGACACTGGAGAGAGACGTTACCTTCCACCGCTAATGCTCGTGGGACCAGAGGATAGTCTTTGCTTCTGTCTTTCCCTTTGAAAGAAGCATCTTCATTTTGTCTGTTCCTCTGTCGAGTGAACCGTCCTGGACTTTCTTACTTATCTTAATGGTTCATTACTCACACCTGTCACCCATTTCAGTGGTTCTTGAAAATTGCAAGTCTCGTTTTTATGTCTGCTGCCTCTACTTGGAGGCCCTCAAGAAGAGAAGCAGCCTGCCGTTGATTGCGGGGTGTCTGTTTTACAGCTCTCTCCCCTTATTTGGCTCAGCTGGACGTGCACATTATCCGGGAGGGTTTGTTCCTGAGCTGCTTAGAAGTTTTCAAGTTGGAGAGAGAGGCAGACCCTGAGTCCCCTGCCTAAGAGATCTCATTTCTCATGCAGATGTCATTGCTTGAGGGTGAAAATTCGGGAGAACAGCTCCCCCTTTCCTATGGGGCCAGCTCCCCCACCCACTCCCAGCACAAGACCTGCCTGTAACTTTTCCCTCCCTCCTCCTCTCAGGAACTCGTCCCTGCTGGTCTCACTCTGTTTCACCAAAGTCTAGATTCAAGGAATCCCCCACAAAGACACACCTGGGTTCAAATTAGGCCAAGGAGTCCAGTGTATCCAGATGAGGCGGGAGAGTCGCCAAGTCTCAGGAAGTCAGGTGTTCGGCAGAAGGTCATGGTGAGTTTTATGCTCCCTCAGAGGGTGTCTTGGGCCCACAGGCCTTGATCACACAATGGAAGTACTGACAATCTGGTTGATACACAACTCAACCTGATTCTAAGTTGACATGTTTCGAGCAGGCGATATTTAAATTCAGAGACGCTGGGAGTTCAGTCCTACATTATTTAATGTACATCCATTAATTTGGGTCTCCCAGGTGAACTCTCTGCTGCCTAGTCTGGAGAACCCAGTGCTTCATGGCAAAGGCCTCATCCTTGTCCTCGTAAATCCAGCTAGCCTTACATCGAGCAATTCTTCTTCAGTTCTTTTTTCATCTCAACTCCTGTTGATTTTTCAAATCTTTTATCCCCACTTATTACCAGCCTCGGTTGAGAGTCAGCTTCCTACCTCCGTCACTTCTCAGATTCTTCTTTATCAGGATATTTTAAAGTGTTTCTTCTCTTCTGCATTAGACATATTGTCACACGCCTGCTCTTCGCATTGGCTCCTTCCAATGCTACTTCGACATGTTGTATTTTCCTAGGGCCCCAGGTGGTGTGGGTGTGGAAGGGAGTGTGGAGAGGAGGGGAGCGGAGCCTCAAAGGAGGTGAGTTTATTGGCTTTGGATCCACCTGAGAAAAGTGAGTGATGGGGAAGAAGGGTGAGTGATGGGGAAGAAGGTTTTTATTACCGAGGAAACGATACTCAGGTAATACACTCTGAATTAAAAATGAACGTCCTATGAAGAGAAATCCCAAGCTTATTAATAGTTTATAACATCACCTTGCTTCTCCTGTCTTAATGATTTCTTTGCAGTTCATGCCAAAACCATAACATAGGAGTCTTATTGTAGGGAAGCCCCATTTGTGTGCCTTCAAGGGGCCTGGAACATCATAAATGAATTTTTTTTTCAATTATAAAAACAAGTTGGAGTCAAAGTCAGAGAGACTTGGCATGAGTTCCTGGCTCCTCTGGGGGAGGGACAGCAACACCTGTGACGGATTTTGATTAGACCTTGAGGTGATTGGGACCTGGACTACTTTTATAAAACTTAAACCCTGGATTATGTACCAAGACGTATTTCAGCCTCCTTTTCCCTGGGATTATTGAATAAGAAGGGGACAGTGAATCTTTCTGGGAAGGCTTGGCCTTTTCCAGATGTATAGAAACGTTCTAGGTGGTGTGACAAAGAGCTGAGGGCCTCCCTGTCATTCACAGTGTGGAGACCTGTGGCCTGTCTTTGCTGTGACTTAGGTTCCCTCGAACATCCTCAGCTGGGGTCCAGTTGGGAGCAAGTGAGAGAGTAAGCACAGTGTGTTTGGAATCACCCTGTGTGGTTTGAGGATTTTTATATTCAGGCGATTTGCTAATTTTTAACAATTCCAGAAATGGATTCATTTTTGACTCTTCAGGAAGATGTGTAGGATGTGAACTTTGGAGCCAGGGAGCACTGGGTTAAACTCTCAGCTCTGGCGTGGATCAGCTGTGTGATCTTGAAAGTTCCTTGTTTGTAAAACTGGGCTTACAGGGGACCACTGCATGGCGCTGTTAAGAAGATGCTCGAGAAGGGTTCGCCTTCCTTCTCTCTCTCCTTCCTTCTCTCTCTTGCTCTCTGAATTCCTCTCTCCTGTTTCTTCCTTCTTTTGTCCCTCAGGTTCTACTGAGGATAGCACCTACTATAGTGGATCTTGGTATATTTTGGGGGAGGGACCTGAATGCTGGGTTGGAGGACGAGCACAGATGGAGCTCATGGTTGGGGCCGGCTGGGGAGTGCTCTGTGCGGGGAGGGGCCGGCAGACACACTGTCCTTGGCGACCTAGGCAGGAAGCATTAGGCCCCAGGGCCCCAAATCTTGCTCTGTCAAGGGCAGAAGACCTGGCTCTGTGCTTGGGGGAATTCGGATGGGGACAGGTTCCCTTCTGACTGGGTGGGACTTTTTTTGCTCCTTTCCTAAGCCTTCAGTTATGACTTACTTCTCACCTTCGCTTGGCCTTGCTCTATATCTGGAAAATGCCTTGGGAATGTGAATCACACGGGAACCACGTGAGCATTATCCTGGTCATTCTATGCCCGGGCTAATATGGATATTTTTCTAAAGTAGGCTTGAAGGAGAATAAATGTGTGTACTGCCTAAATTAATTTGTTGTGAAAACAAAGTCACTTCATTCTCCAGATTCCTTCAAATACTTGATCTTTCCTCCAGTTTTCTGGCCCTCGTCCTCCATGACCCATCTCTTTTCTGGGAATGTTTTCCTGGCTTCGAATCCCAGCCCGGCTCTGAATGAGGAAAAGGGAGGCCGTGCCCAGATCGTGTTGGAGGAGCCAATGGCGAGACCCACCCAGTCCAATGAGCCCCAGGGGTGCACGCCAAGGACCTCAGTAGAAACTGAGTTTCTTAACATGTCTGTCTGAAAATAGTTTTCCTGTCATAAAGTGGGTCCCCAGGGAGTTGCCAAACTGTCCAAGGAAACTAAAGGAATATATATACACAGACACGCACACTCACACATATATATATGCACATAAAAATTTGTATTATTCATATAATCCACTATATGGTCTGAATTTAGCTTGATGGCTTTTGAAAATGAGTCACTTAATGTCAGCTGTGTTCCTAGTTCCTTCTCAAACCTTCTTTCCAGCCTTACTGGAGCCTGAGTCAGGCCTGACAGACAATAGTTCTGTCTTGGAAGCAATTAGAGCCCCAGGTTTAGGGTTTGCTGGTTTGTCCCATGCCACGCAGCTTCTGGGCTGATTGGACAATCTTTGGGTCAGGGTATGGTGGGCCTTGTGGACAACTCTTCTCCTCTTCTCATTCACTGCTCAATTATTTTACTTATTTTCCCATCATTTATTAGTTGCTTGCTACGTCCCAAACACTGTGCTCAGTCCTAGAGGGAAGAGGGGCCTGGACTTGAATATGAATCTTGGCCTTATCTGGGACCTTGCTGCTCAGTCAGAGGGATAAGCCATATTTCCAAGTGAGGTAAATAGTACAAGATAAATAGTAACAGGTAACACGTATTGAACCCTCACTATTTGCCAGACTGTGTTAAATGATTTCCATATATTACTGCCTTCAATTTCTATAATACTTGAAGCCTATATTTCCCCCTCACAGATGAGGAAGCAGAGGTGAGGGGAAGTGAATAAGAGCCTTCTCCAGGTCCAAGGGCCGGAGTCAGGTTCTGAACTCAGATCCATCCAACTCCAGACCTGAAAAGGTAAACGGTGGTAAATGCTACAGGAGTGATAATCCTCTCATTTCTGTTTCTCATCCATGAAATGAGAACCATTGCCCCGACATCCTCCCCACAGGCCGGTCAAGCATTTTCATAGCTGCCTGGGGGCCAGGTGGTTCATATTTGTTTTCTGGTGGGACTGTGGTTGGATGCCAGAAAGAAAAGAGGAAGAAAGTCCATTAAACCTTTCCTGTCCTAAGACACAGACACCCTGTGTACGTTGCTGGGAGAAGCCTGTGTTCTCAGAGGCAGCTCCTGCCTCCTGCAGGGCACTGGGTCACGGTCATGGCTGCTGTGATGCGTGTTATAGCGTCACTGTCCAACATGCATTCTCTGGGGGAGAAATAAAGAGGAGAGGGTCTCTCTGCTCAGTTTACCATGTTTCCTGGTCCCAGGGCTGGATTGAGGGTAGAAGGGAGGACCCTGACCTGACCCAGCCTTTGCAAGGGCACTGGTGGCAGGGTCTCCGCCAAGCCCATCCATCCCTCAGGGCCCACCTGTTTGCCACCCCCTACCCCCAGCCCTTCTGTAGCTGCCTTTGAGAAAAGGCTTCAGCATCTCTGGATTCCCATGACCAACACTGTGTCACTGTGAGATGTCTTGGGTCTCTGCCTGTGGCTGTAAATGCAGGGCATCAGAAAAGCACGAGCTCAGTGTAGCTGTACTAAGACCAATGCCAATGCCAGGGCTAGGGATAGCAATGTATCTTTTGGGCAATGTGAATGAGCTAATCCTTTGCCAGGCAGGGTTGTTTTGCCCACCCTCCCCCCCCCCAGTTTTATGGAGATATAATTGACAAATAATATTGGGTAAGTTTAGGGTATACAATGTTTTGATTGGCTGCCTGGCTATATTGCAATGTGATTACCATATTAGCTAACACCTGCATCATGTCACATAATTACCATTTTTTTTCTTTTTGTGGTTAGAACATAGAAGATCTCCTCTCTTAGCAACTTTCAAGTGTGCAGTGCAGTCTCATTAACTCTGATCGTACTGCTCCTCTCTAGAACCCCTGTCTTTGGACCTGGGAATGTGCCCAGCTAAACCTGTCATCCCCTCTAGTGCCGGGAACTCTAGGATTTCCTGCCTACATGGCCCTCTTGGGAGGCCTCTTCCCCGAATCCGTATTCCTGAAGTCACACCATGCTGCCAGTTTGCACAAGGCTAGCCCCAAGGGCTGGCCATGGCAAGGAGGAGACGCTGTCTGCGGGCGCTATGGACAAAGTTGGGGTGTGGCCTGAGATGTGCAGGCTGGTCAGGGCAAGACCCTGGTGGGTGGGAGCATGGAGGAACTGGCTGCAGGCCAAGGGGCCTCTCCTTATATTCTTGCTCTAGGCACCCCCGAATGGTGGAGGAGCGTCTATGCCAGGCATGGTTGCTGCATTATCCCCATTAAACTTCACAGCAGACCCACGTGGTATATTCTCTGTCATCTCACAGATGGAGAAGCTGAGGCTTAGCAAGCTCAAGTACCTTAGTCAGCGTCACAGAGCTGGGCTTCTAACCCCAGCGTCTTTCCAAAGCTCCTATTACAACCCACCATCTCGCATCCAGGAACACTGGAGTCACTTCGGGGTACTGATTAGAAATGCAGATTCCTGGGCTTCAACCCAAACCAGTGCATCGGGATCTCTAAAGGCGGGGCTGGGAGATTTGTTTTTAACAGGCTGCCCACGTGACTGTGCTCACCAGCAGGGATCGAATCCAGACCCACCCTGCCCTAGCTGGAAGACCTTGGCCAAGTAAATTGACCTTGTTGAGCCTCAGAGACCAAATCTGTCAATAGGGATAATAACACCTGCTCTTACAAGGATTGCAGTGAATGTAGCTGGTGTGTGTTACGCACTTGGCGTGGGAGAGGTGCTTAGTCAGGGTGAGTTGGACATCTCTCTCTCGCTTCTGGTCCTTCTGCTGCGTGGAGTCTCACCCTCCCTGTAGGCCGTGCCTCTCGCCCACTTTCCTGGGGCCTAATTATCCTGCTAAGTGAACGTATTTCTGAGATCCTGACTCCTAAGAATTCCAGTTTCATACTCCTTCCAAGGCTATTGGTGGAGGAAAGGGGGCTCTCAGAGACGGAGATGAAAACACATCCAGAATCCACGGGTCTGTTTACCTGACCTGTTTTGTTAGGGGCAGAGGAGAAAGCGGCGGCTTTTTATGAAATGCGAGTCACCGCGCAGGAACCAGGTAACTGTGACCCTCCCCGGGCCAGCTTCCCCTGAGCTCTGAGAGCCCCTGTCCCTCGGGACCCTGCGCCAGTGCCCCTGGGTCTCTCCTATGGTCTGTGCTCCTCTTCTCTCTGGTCTGCTCTGCTTGGATTTATCTGCACTGCAAAGTGGAGGAAAAAAAGAAAAAGGCCTCTTCCCTTCAGATGGGATGTGTTCACAGTTTCCGTGAACAGAAGCTTGGGAGGGCCACCGCGGAGGTGTTAGACTCTGACAAATGCCAGGAGACATTGCTCACGGGGAAGGTAGGATGCCAGGGAATCCAGGGCTGTCCCTCCCCGGGAGATGCGCAGATTGACAAGCTGTCAGGAAGGGCAGGCACAGCTCCAGCTGGGTTCCACTGGAGGGGGCAGCTGCTACCATCCATCTCTGCTGACTCAGTGCCCTGACCCTGTGCTGCGTGGCTCTTGCTGTGCTGAGGGCCCCAGGAGCCCCAACCTTGAGGAGGGTGCCCCGCTGGGGTGTGAGGACCCCACAGAGTTGAGTTCACCAACCCGAGGCTCAGAGTGGCTTCCTGCAGGAGCCGGGCCTGACTGGCCTGGAGGGTGGGGTGGTTCTATTTTTTGAAACCTGTTCACATCTTCATCTCACAGAGTGAGGCAAGTCACACGGATGTTGCAGGAAAACTCTGACTCTACTCCTAACCCTAGGAAGGCCTTGTTCTGGCTCCAGCCCCGCTAGGTGGCACCCATCGTAGGTCCTGTTACTGTCATGGCTTTCCCTCCCCTTTAGTGAGGGGTGCTTGAAGATCCCCAGACACCACACTTCAGGCAGGTCAGCCATCACGGGGGTCTTGCCGAGAATGGGCTGCCGTGGCTCCCTTTGGAGTCCTGGGAGGTTCCCAAACATCGCGCTGGTCCCTTCCCCTGGAAATCGTCGCTCTTAACATCTGGGGCAGAGGACTCAGCACATGTTTGTTGAGTGACTAAAGGATCACAAGAAGGTAGAAACAGCACCAGACTGAGACTCCAGGGACATGAGCTCTAGAGCAGACTCGATGGGGCCCAACAGTTGTGTGACCTTAGCCCGGACAGCCCCACCTGTGTGAGATAATGTTCACAAAAGCACGTGGGAAAGTACAGATAAGAGGCCAAGGTTCCCAGAGAGTTGTCTTCATTTCCTGGTAAGCCTGTGACATTATGGAGAACAGCCAGAGGACATGCTTTTAATCATGAATAGAAACATGGAGAAGTTGGCTCCATTCCAAATATGAAGACCTTAAAGTCAGTAATTTAGTTTAATCATCTCCATAAATTGTATATGTGGTTCTGGAAAAGACACTTGAGTCCTGGATTTCGGTCACGGCTCCCACCTTGTGAGCTGTATGACTTTGGGAAATGCCTCCCTGGCTTAGTTACATTGAATGTTCTTCTCTGTTACTTGTCACATGTAATTGTCAAGTGTTCTTGCTCGCCCTGCCTCACCGGGAGACTGCGAGTGTGGAGGGGGATGGTGGTTTATGGGAAGGAAAGCCAGAGATGCTTGGACACAGGTGTGCCGTGCAGGGGTGCTGCGCGCCCTGCCGAGATCCCTAGATCCCCAGATCCCCTGGTACCAGGGCTGTGTAGGTGCGCCCCTCCTGGGCCCTGTCCTCAGAAGAATGGGCGCCACACAGAGAGCCCACCATCTTCCAGGGCTCCTGCTGCCCATGGACATGGCCGATGACAGGAGGGCACAAAAGAAAGGCCAGCCTCCTTGCTTCAGGAAGGCCCCAGTCTGTGACACAGTGGGGGCCTAGGCATCTACTCCAGGATACCTTGTGAATCCCAAAGAGCCCCTCGTAAGTGCGTTACTATTCTAATCATTGTGCTAATTCTCCAGAGAAGATCATCTCATCTCTGTATATCAAATATCAAAGTCACAAGAAGAACCAGAGTGGCTAATATGTCTAGCTTTCAAACACTTCTCAGAGCCCCAGGGTTCTAGAGGGATGCTCTTGGGAATGCTGGTGTTTATGTGGGAAAGAAAGAGGCCCAGAGGCTGCTGTGGGCCTCTCTACACAGATCCAGCCTCCTCGTTCTGATGACGAGGTGGCGAGTGGTGGCCCAGAGACGCCAAGTGGTTTGGTCAAGATCACATGGCTAGTCAGAAGCAGAGCAGCTTCTAGAACTTGGCTCCTCTCAGTCCAAGATCAACGACCTTTCCCTTGTACCTCCTGACCAGCCAGAGGCCCACTTGCCAGGAAACACAATCGCTCTTGCACAGTTTGATGAGGGGGAGACATAGAGGAATAGACAGGGTTCTAGGGATCAACCGGGGGTGTTGAGGCCCCCAGAGAGAAGCAGGATCAGGAAGCGCCCACCGTCTGTAGACTTGAGGAGTCATGCAGAATAGGGTCATGGGGGTCCAGTGCTGCATGTGAACAGGCTGCTGGCAGGGGATCAAGTATGAAGTGTGGAGGGCGACAGCCATGTCAGCGATGTGGTCCAGAGCAGGGAGGGGTTGCACAAGGCGAACATGACGCCTCCTCCTACCCTCGTCTCTGTGGCAGTGCCTCCCTTGGGTGAGTCCCCTGGTATTCAGGTCTGGTGGTGCAGTTCTGGTGATGCAGTTCCTTGCAGCAGAGAAGGCCGGAGCATGGAGCTGAGGAGACACATGGAGAACAACCAACACAACCCAACTACACGATCATTCCATCCACCCAGGTTAGGGGCTGGTGACAGGGCAAGACCTTAGCATATTTCCGGGCAGGCAACTGGGCCCTTTGTGAGCGTGGTGGTGAATTTAGTGCTTGTGGTCATGCTCTGTGTTCCCTCAGCCTCAGTCGTCTGTTGTGAGAGGGGCTTGCCTTTCTGAGGGACCAGAGAAGCAAAGAATACTCTGGTGGAGGATGAGTGAATGAGTGACAGGACATAGCAGATGGGCTCTGTAGGGTTGGTCCAGGCAACTCAGGGGTGGGCACCTGATGGGTTTGGACACAACTTGTACTGGATTTTGCTAACAAGACCCTACTCTACCAGGGTGCCCCAAATCCTAATTTGCACATTCTGAGGGTCAGCATTTCCATGCCGTCTCTACGAAGAACTTTATTCAAAACTGGGCTCTTCATTGTGGTCTTGTGTGTCCTGAGGAGAAAAGCTTGCTTCTATGGAAATAATTTTATGATTTATGAAACTCCTTCTTCTTCTATAAATTCTTGCCCCCAAGGAGCAGAGCCTTTCCTTGGCAGAAGTTCTTCAGAGAATGCCCAGGGGACCAAGCAACACTCTAGTTATTTTTAAGTCGAGCATATTCACACTGATTTCAAGGACAGTGTGATGATCTCGTTGACTCAGGAGGCATGATCTCGCATAAGCAATGATCTGGTGGAGGCTGGAATGGAGAACATGCCCTCCTCCTCTCCCCAGAAGCCAACATGACAATAGGAACATGAGGACTTTGGGAAATATTATTTTCTCTTTTTCAGGGTCATACCCAGAACATCTGCCACCACATACTGTTGGCTTGCCTTTTCATGGTCATGCAGGCCAACTTTCTCTGGTGAGGGTCTCTGTGGATGTTGCTGGCAATGCTATACGTTCTGATTGTGTAGGGAGAACTGTGCCTCTGAACATTACGTTCTGGTTCTTGGGGGTGCGGGTTCTCATGGGTGCGGTGAAGAAGGTTGATGGTATGCAAGCAGATCTTCTCAGGGATCCTAGGGAAGAACTTGTCCCGTCTGCTCTGTTCTGTGTTCTTCCATCAGGGCTTTAGAAAGCCTTTTAACTTCTAGATGTTCCCAACTTATGGGGGCTGTGTGTGCGAAAATCAGTCCAGAAGGAGCTGGTCTTTGAATTTTCCTCCTCAGCATTATAGAAGCCGAGATACAGGAGTCAAATGTACAGGAGTATATAGACAAGCTAAGAATGCCTCTATCTCTTGGCATTTGGCACAGGGAGACTGCCTGTCAGCCATTGTCTTTTCATTTCTCTTTTATCCAAATATTTCGTGAGAAAGTATTATGTGTAAGGCAGTGTATTAGACACTGGGGCTATGGCTGTAAAGGAGGACAAAATAAATCGTGTCCTCAAGGAGCATAGAAGTAGCTTTCACTGAAATTTAGTGCAGTTTTGGTCCATCCATCCATCCATCCATCCATCCATGTATCCATCCATCCATCCATTTAAACACAAAATATGTGTTTGCCTCATACTGTCTCACATTGCCACATAGTTCCATGTGGCTAAAAGGACTACAGAGAAACACTAAGGTCTCTTGCATAGCTAACAGGTCAGGCATGTCTGTGGTGTCTGCTACATTGCAAGCATGGGGACCATGATGTCTGAGACCCTGGTAGGAAGATAAAAGGGACGGAGTGTGGGGCTTCCCATCTGACGGAAAGGGTATAGAATATCAGTGGTAAGAGGAAGCATGTCCTGGGGCTTATGGTTCTTCTCTGGTACCCCTTGATATTAAAGTTTGTGGCTTTCATATACTGATACATGCTTGCATTCATTTATCCAACAAATGTTGATTAGACACCTGCCATGTGCTAAGTACTAGGTCTATAGAGATGAATACGATGTGATCTGTGACTTCAAAGAGTCACAAGTCGGGGGATTAAAATAATCCTCAGTAATTCTTGAGCCAGAGGTTAAGATCTGTCCCCTTTATACTCCCTCTTAACCTCAACCTATTTGACAGTTTGCAAACGGGTACTATTTTTGTCTTCATGACTCTTTTTCTAGAACGTTGGGCCAGGCTTTCCACATGGCTCTAGCGATGTCACTCACTGAGGATTCCAGTAGAGGCACATTGGGCATTTCTTTGTGGCAGGGTTTCTGGCAATCAACTGTTCATGTCGACTGGGGCTGGGTGTGGAAATCCAAGACGGTTCAGCATTGGGGTTTTTTTTAGCTGGTATTCTGGAGCCAAGACCTCCCAAGCAAAAACCTAACTCTTTGTTTACTTGTTGGGTGACCTCAGGTAAAGTTACTTATTCCTTTGTGCCTCCATTTCCTCAAACGTAAAATGGGGCTATTATCATAGTCCCTAAATTATAGGTAAACCTGTTCTGTATGAAACTGTGGTGGCAGGTATGTGACCAAACATTTATCAAAATGTGTAGAACAACCAACTGCAAAAATTTATTTTATTGTATATAAATTTAAAAAAATCCATCAGAGTGTGTGTGTAGGGGGGATAGGGGAGGGTCGGTGGGGAGGGGTTGGAATGCAGACTAGAACACATGAGTCTAACTGTATTTAAAACAAATCACCGCATCACGCTGAGGTGGAAGGGGAAGGAAGGAGCAACAGAAGTGATCTTGGGAAGACAGTGTACACTTACAGTACCTAGTTTAAAAAAAAGGCAAAAGGAATTGCACACAAACATAATCACTGGTAAATTCATTTCTCACAAGGGTACGGGTTAGCAATTCTGAAACTACTTAAATGTATCCTGCTCATGACTAATGCTTCTTCAATCTGAGCCATCTCTCTTCAATCCTGGAAAATTCCCTGCTATCATGTCTTTGGATCTAGCCTTTCCTCCATTATCTGTTTTCCTTGCTGCTCGCTCTTCTTCTGTGCCCCCTACCTTCTTATTCATATTCCTCACCAGTATCTCTTTATGTGCGTTCTGAGTAAGTTTTATAGATGAAATGTCTGTTCATGAATCCCCTCTTTGGTAAAATCCAGGTACAGTATAATCAGGTGAATCCTCTCTCTGCCTTTCCAGAACTCTCTCCTACCAACCTCTTGCTTGCATTCTCTCCCCAACTTCTGCAGAGAAGACAGGCTTTCTGGCCTCGAGACTTTTGCGCCTGCAGTTTCTTCTGCCTGGAAGATCCCTCTCCCCTAGCCTCCCTCTGGCCCATGGCTGCCCCTTCCTCGTTTTTAGAGACCTCCCTCTGAGACTTGTTCGACATCCCCTATGATTTCACTTAGATAACACTCCCTTGACATTCGTTGACATTATTTATTTTTTCCAAATTCTTCTTTTCTGCCTGGTGGGAAAAGCTGGAGTAGGTGCAGCGTGTGCCTCTCAAATTCTCAGCCCCCAGCTCAGTGACTAGCACATGCTAGGTGCTCAGTGAGTGTTTGTTGAAGGAGGGGATTCCCACTGGCACTTCCGATGAGCATCTGCTCAACATTTTTGTCCTTGACCTGCCTTCAGTTCTATTGCCTCAGCTGCCTGGTTCTTTCTTGCTTTTCTTCTCTCCCTCTCTTCTTCTTCTCAACTTCCTTTTCAAGCATGGCCGAGTTGGAGAGCCCTGTGACCTGGGAGAGTCCTTGCTTCCCACACCAAGCCTCCTCCTTTCAACCTCCTCTGCCCATAGGTGGATGCCGCAGGGAAAAGGAAACTGATTGCATCTCATGGGCTGAGTGCCCGGCTCTGCAGAGATCGCTGGGCCCCAGCTGGATTATGTTCTCCACCCTGCTTTCTTGTCTTGGAAGCCCAGACCCTTTCGGTAAATGATCTTGCCACTGAGCACTGCTGAGTGATTAACAAGGAGGCATGGCTTCCTTTTGATTTCCATGTGGCTCCTTCTGAGCCAATCTCATTCCAGTCTTCGAAGAAGGATGGCATTTCCTGAAAAGGGACTGAAGTCTATCAGCAGAGTCTTGCTGAGGGAATTATGTGCAGCCCCATGATGCACCTGTATCATCTCCTAGGAACCAGCATCCTGACCTTTCCCACCCAGTAGCCTGGGCTTGGGGCTGCCATTCACTAAGGAGTTGGGATGTTGCATCAGCTAGTCTGATGGCTTGCTCCCGCTCACTGACACCCAGCTCACAGGCCAAGCAGGGAAGTTGGCCAGTTTATTTATCTGCAGGGGGATTCAGTCCACATAAATGCCTAACTTGGGCACTGCTTTATCTCCAGTGCACTCCTGAGTGAGGCCAGTGGGGGCCTGTGCAGGGATTTAGCTGACTTCCCTTCCCTCCGTCAAACAGTTCATTTGGTTCAAGTAGAGCTGGTGAGCACCAAACCCCTAAAGATGTGCATCAGAAAAACATCCAGGGCACATTGCTCATTCACTTGCAGGAGCAGAGACCTACCGAGCAGCACCCATGGTGTTGATTAGCAGAGAACAGGAACAAACACGATTAGAACCACTGGGAGAGAGGCAGGAGCAAACTTTCCAGATTGTTCCAGGAGAAGCAGGCATGACAGGAGTTGAGGAATGTTTTCTCAGGGTGACCCACACTCCACTTGGCTTTTAGTGTCTCTCGCAAGGCTCAGTGTGGGCTCCTCTAAAAACAGACTCTGAGATGAAGATTTACAATAAACAAGCAATTGCGGGAGATGACCTCAGAAATCACCGTGAAGGAGGTGGGGAAGTGGGTGGGGGAATGGAGGAAACCCAATAAAGCGTGAGCTAATGACTAGGAAGCACTGTGGGCTGTGGGGCTCTGTCCTGCTAGATTGTCTCTGAGAAATTGTCTGGAAATACATCTCAGTACTGGTCTTGCCCCTCATACTGAGGAGAGAAAACACGGGATATTTACCATAAATTCCTACCATTCACTGGTAGAGAGTCACACCTAGTTGGCCACTCTCTGGCACTTATAACTTCCCAAGGACAGATGAGTAAGGTCCCAAGGCAGAGCATGGTCCAGGGTAGAGATGCAGGAACCCCGCTGCTACAGGAACCATCTGCAGGTGGCCCTGGGGCAGGTGCATGGCCATGGTCAAGTCTGTTCCTCCTCTAGAAGCAAAAAAGACATTGGTTTCTGGTTAACTGCAAAGCGAAACATCCTCACCTAAAAACAGACTCTACTGGGCCCTCGGTGGAAATGATCATGAGAAACCTTTCCAGTGTGGAAATGCCTTTTGGTGGCATTTCCAGTTTCTCCCAGGAGGGATGGTGGGGAGTGTGGTGAAGGGACATTGTGACCTCCTTGGGGCCTGGCATCACATAGCATGGCAACTCAAATCCCAGCTTCTTTGTGAAGGCTCCATGACTAGCCTGGTCAGGGCCAATGTTTTTAGTGGCCACTTTCTATCAGCCCCCTTTGGTAGTATCACCTACAATGTCACTGGGTATTTATTGTTGTTGTTGTTATTATTATTATTGTTAGAGGCAATGTGATTCCCACAGTTAAATTCCTATAAAACATCACTGCATACTCGGAGAAACCAGTGCACTTCTCCACTGGGTTTTTGGGCAATATGATTCCCTTCCTGGAACTGGAAGGAAAAAGTACTTGATTTTAGAGACAAGTAAAATATGACTTTAACTGGAATTTATTTAAGAGCAAACGTGCCAGATACTGTTCAGAGACTGTGGCACGTATAAATTTTGTAATGCTTACCAGACCCCATTTTGTAGATGAGAAAACTGAGGCACAGACAAGTGAAGACATGTGCTCAAGGTCTCTCATGGGAAAGCACTTAGCTGGACTCTTGAGCCAGATCCTCTCTTTCTGCTGTGCTACAAGGCTTCTGTAGTGAGGAGGGCAGGAGTGATGGGGTGTGTGTTCAGTCAGGAAAGGCTATCGGTTACCTTGCTCCTCACTGGAGGAAGGGGGTTTCTTGGAGCCCAAAACGGGGATGGCTTCCGGGCTTCATGACAGGCTGGAGCAAAAGCCTGAAAGGCACCAAGAGATGGGGCAACTTGCCTTATTCTGGCTTTTTCCTGCTTCTCGCCAGTGTCTGCTCCTCTCCTCTCTTTCTCACCAGCTTAATCCTTTCTGTGCATGGCTCAAAGTGTCTTTGCCATTTAAACACCAACTGAGATTGGCTACAAGAGCTGTGTTACAATCCCAGGGAGATAGTATGACTTGCCCACCGCATCTAGTCTCCTATGGCTGGGGATGGGGTGACCAAGCACGAAGCCCATTCCCCACTCAGTGTTTCTGCGCATCTGTGCACCCCTCCAAGACGTCCATTCAATAGTCACTGTCCTGAAGAGGGATCTGGAAGAGCTGCCCACCAGCTGGGTTCTGGTCTGTTTTTTTTTTCCCTGAGACTTTTGCTTCTAGCTTCTAGGGTTCTCACCCTTTGGTGAAGTCTTGATTAATGCCAACTAGAAACTTGAGTGTCTCAAGGAAGCAGAGGGAGGATTGAGGAACGGAGACCCTGATGTCATCTTGGCTCCTCTGGACCACTTGGACTGAAGGTGCCTTGGAAATGACAGGAAATGGATGGAAGAGTGGTTGACTCAATCGTTCTCCATCCTGCCGGGGGTGATTTCTCTGTAAATCCTGATTTTAAGGTTCAGACATCAAAAACTTTTGGAGCTACCCCAGTGATTCTAATGTGTAGCCGGGGTTGAACCTCCATCTTGGTTTGAGTTTGTGGTTGTGCAAAAGAGTGCAAGGTCCCAAACTGAGCTCCAAGGATCAGCTGCCAGAGAAAATGGTGTGTCTGTTTATCTTTTTCATGTCTCTTGTTTTCCGATTCTGCACAAGGTCCCTTGTAGAATCAACATTCTGCCTCCACCGTGTGCTGGTGGCACCAGAGGACGAACTGTACTCTACCTCCAGGCCATCAGGGACTTCTCATGGAGCGTATGCAAGGCAATTTAGTGGGCTGGAGCAGTTTTGCACTGATGCCAGCTCTGCCCAGAGAAGCTCTGCTGGGGCGAGTGTCTGTGTGAGCATCCACCACAGGAGGATTAGTCCCCTGAATAAATCACCTTGAAGGTCTACATCTTTCCTGTAATTAATGACTTGCTTCTCCATCCTTCAGGGAGCTATGGATATCTCCTTGGTGTTCTACCTGGGAAATGAGAGAAGACAACACATTGGGAGGCCATCGGGAGAGTAACTTGGCAACGTCTCTGGCTCTGTATCCACCCCCCCCACCCCCCAAAGGTGGTTGTAGGGATTCTCGCGTGTGGTCATCATCCAGGTGGGACATTAGAAAAACTGACTCTAGGCTTGGGTGAGAGTCTTTTGGAAGACGTTTAGACTCAGAACTGGAGTGCCCAGAAGCTAGTGGTGGGTCCCTGGTCAAATTAAGACTGTGCTTCCAGTTTCCCTGAAGCTTAGATTAGATTGGATGGTAAGGGAAGACTGAGATAATTCCCTTTCAAGAGTTCTTCTCTGAGCTTTAGACTTACGGCTCTCTTTTGTTAGTTGAAATATAGTCTGGTAGGCTGCTTCCTGTGTGCAGAAGGCTGAAGGTCCTGCTAAATTAGTTTCAAGAAAATTTGGGGATGATATTTTACAGATCTCTCTGATTTTTGGCAGCTTTTCCCCCTGGAATATCAGCTCTTAGTTTCAGTGTCTATATTAGTTGTGTCTCTGTTTCTTAAAAAACAAACAAAAAAGCAAAACAAAAACCTAGAAACCCCAATCTAACTAGTTTGAGGGAAAAGTTTATACGCGTTAAGTCCACAGGCTTCAGGCATGGCTGGATCTAGGGCTCGAATGAAGCATCAGAGCTCCCTTTTCTCTCCACCTCTTGAATCCTTAGCATATTGCCTTTATTCTCAGGCAAGCTCTCTCCTTTTGGAAGGAGAGTGATGGCTACTGGCAGTCCCAATCTCGCATCTTCAAAGTTCACAATCCAAAAGAAGAAGGGGCTGATTTCCTTCAGTATCTATATTTTTGTTCTCAGGTATGATTCTAATCCGCTCTGTTGGGTGCTATGCCCATCCTGGAATTAACCACCGAGGTTGGGGGAAGGCACACTCAGCGAATCCCCATACAAGGCCCATCCCACTTAGAGATGAGCCCTACTCCAAATGCATGGAATAGGTTTCCCAAGTAGAGGAATTCTGTTATCTATGAAAGAAGTAAAGGGATGCCAAAGACATGGATGCAATGACTTTCCACCACAGCAGACAAGCTTGTTTTTCTGCTGGCCTACAGGGTGGTGTTGTGGGCTCTGTTTACACTTCCTCCTACCATTGTGAGGTTATTTAATTGCTTCAGCTGCATAATTGACTAAATTGGTTAATGTGCCTCATTCTGTGGCTCCATAACCAGCCTCTATGCTCTCTCTCTTCTTTCTCCCATTTCTCTCCTGCCCACGCCCCTGCCCCAACCGTGCATGAATCACCACTCATGTCTTTCCAGGACTATACTGCTTTGGAAGGGATAATGCCTTACTTGTATCGGAAGAGGATGAGAACAATTAGCTGAAGAACTGGGGCCAGCATCCATCCGGGCCTCCGTGGAGGCTTCTGTGTTCTGTGGGAGAAGGATAATCTGGTTAGAGATAATTTAGGAAAGCCAATGGACCTGTGCTCACCAGGGTGAAGCATTCTGAGTATTGCAGCATGAGAAACTTGGTTTGGCTTTGGACTCAGTGAGCTAGGACTGGAATGGGGGAGGGAAGAAAAGAAAACACCATTCTTTTTTTGCCAATGATGCTTGGTCTACTTGTGGAGACTTAGAATATAGGCATGAAGCATTGGTGACTGGTGAGAGGCTCCACATAGCTATGTCTAAGCTATGGCCTGGGTTAGAAATGAAGAGACAAAGATTAGAGAGGGATTGAACAGTCATGGAAGGCTTCCTGGAGGTAGTCATTGAAGCATGAGTAGGAATTGACAAAGTAATGGGAATAAGCGTGCCAGATGAAGGAAGTTCTATAAATCACACCACAGGGGAAGAAATGCATGTGTCTTGGGTCTGGGTTGAAAAACATCCTGGCAGAAGGCATAGAGGCACGAAGCAGGGAAGGCTAGGTGATAAACAACATGGAATGTGCTGGTCTGAGCCAAGAGTGTAAGATTACCCTTCCTAACTCAGCCATAGGGGAGGCTTTGTCTTTGTTCTGCATCCCTCTGATCTTGGCTTTCCTTGATTCCATTTGTACTAAATATTAGGTAAGTGTCCAGTGCTGGTTACTATAGACTGGGAAGTGTCGATAAGCTCTCTGAAGTTAAAGACCAGCAGTAGACTGACTTCCAATGGCCTCTGTTTACTTCTTAGGGATGGAAGTGAAGAAACTGGGGGACTCAAACTCATTAGTGGACTGTTGTTTGTTGGAAGTTCAGAAGGCACAAGACAGGAACAGTAGATGACAATACGGAAAGTACCAAGCTCCTGTTATGTACTTGGGAATTTAACAGTCATTCACTAAGCACTTCCTATGTGATAGAGCTAGGCCATGCAGGGGAAACAAAAGTATTATGCTGTCTGCAAGAAGCTTACCATCTAGTAGGGTATTTCATGGAGAAGATGTGGGGCACAGTAACAAATGTGGACTTGGTGGTTGGACAGACGTGACTTTGAATCCTGACCTTGCTATTGGCTGTGTGACCTTGGACAAGCTGCTAAAACATCCCTAAACCATCTTTCTTCGTCTGTAAAATGGGACTAATGCTTACCCTGCATTTTTTTTTTAAATGAGGATTATAGATAGCATGTGTAATTAAGTTGCTTGGCTCATGGTAAGTACTAAATAAGTATCAGTTACTAATATAATTTCGGGGAAATCAGTACAGCATCTGTAGCCAAGCTGAAATGATCCCTCTAAAACAAGATGAAGAACCTGAATGCATTTCCTCAGCCAATCTTCATAGCTCAGAGTGCTTTTTCACTGGAAATACAAATACATTTGTGTTTTCTGGACAGTTGATAACTTTAACTTGAAAGATCTTCTGAAAGATTGGGATTTGGGCAAATTTCAAATTATAAATTTTGATGGAGGATTATGAAGCAAATGTTATTTCTTCAGTATTTTCTTACCAACCATGACTGTACTCTGTCCCAGGTTCCCATCATTGTTGCCCCATTTGTGGGTTGAATGACTATTTATTGAGTGATTACTATGTGTCGGGCACCTTTCTAAGTATTGGATTTTTGACCCTCTACAATAGGCATAGAAAGGTTCAGTAACTCACCAAAGGTCAACACATTGACACTGAGGGAGCTGGAAGCAAACTCCAGCAGAAGGATACTAGAAACTAGATCTCAGCCATGACAATGGACTGCCCATTCCCACAAAGGTCTGCTCTCAGATATTGGCTGATACCAATGGAAAATGGAAACTCTCCTCAGTATGTTCATATTTTCACAGGGAATTCTTGAGGGTCAGCAAGGCTTCATGGGATTAAGTTCCAACAGTGAAATGATAGGCAATGGGGTTGGTTATTAGCAGTCATGTTTTTCTCCTGAACACCCACCCCCTGGGGCATGTCTGCAAATGGCGGTTCTAGCAGTGGTGGTCTGAGAACCTCTAGGATCAGCAAGACAGGAGCCAATTCCAGGATTCCTAGGAATGAGGGACTACCTTGAAAGCAGAAGTAGCTTATCGTTGAAAGGGTCTTTAGACACTCTGTAGCTCAAACTTCTTTCCAGTCCAGAAGTCACTGAGATTGGCCAGGAGGGCTACAGCATTCCATTCTCTACTTGAACACTGCCTCTGACAGGCAGCTCACTACAGCTGCTGTGCTATTGCTGGACAGCTCCAGTTGTTAGAAATTTTTTTCTTCTCTTGACTCTAAATCTGCCTCCTCCTTACACCCACCAATATGTTCCAGTTTTCCTGATGGAACAAATTTATTTCTTCTTTTGGATGATAAAATGGTGGGGGGAGAGTGTCTTGCTGTCAGCATCTGATGCAGGGTTGGCAGGAAGCCCCTAACTTTCAGCCACTCATTCAACCTGCTTACTTAGAGCTCTGTGGGTTTTGACCTGTGTACCTCTCTCTCCAAGGAAGAGGGGCTCATGCCTTGGACCCCAGATCCCCTCCTCCTGCTTCCTCAGGGATCTTCATCTACCAGTTATCTCCTTTCTCATCTCACTTGGCTCAATGCAGTCAGCATTTAAATATTTATTTTTCCATCTTAATAACAAAAATAAAATTCTCCGTGGTGTCGTCAGCCCACCTGCCCTGGTTTTTCTTCGCCTTCACAGCCAAACTTTTCAAAGGGTTGTAGCCATTCATTCTTCCAGTTCCTCACCTTCCAGTCTCTCTTCAGCCCACCCTAAACTAGCTTCACTCTCACTCATTCTCTGCAGCAAAAAGCTAGCCAGATGAAGGTCCCCTGAGATCTCTTTGTCATTAAATCCTATAGACCATTTTCAAAGTCTCATAGGTCACTCTTCACTGGGCTTTCCCAGCACACAGTCCTCTCTGTGCACCTCCTTTCCGTCTCCCCACTACCTATTAATCACTTTCAGAAATTGTATTCTAAGGTATCAAGTCTTGGGTGCATCAGAGTTCTTTCCTTGGATCTCCCCCGATTTGGAGCATTCATCCTCGGCCACACACCTTTGATCCCACCTGTGTTTAAAACTTCAACATTTTTGGGGGCACCTGGGTGGCTCAGTTGGTTAAGCAACTGCCTTCGGCTCAGATCATGATCCTGGAGTCCCACATCGGGCTCCTGGCTCGGCGGGGAGTCTGCTTCTCCCTCTTCTCCCTCTCCCCTCTTATGCACGCACACTCTCTCTCTCAAGGAAATAAATAAAATCTTTAAAAAAAAAAACCTCCAACATTTTTGTATTGAGTTCAGATGTATCTCTGGAGTTCCAGATCTATATCTGACTGTCCACTTAGTGTTTCTAGATAATATCCCACAAAGTCTCCAGACTCTATACATAGAAGATTGAATTTGACATCTTTTCCCCTCAAATTGGCTTCTTCTCTGGTGTTCCAGCTCAGTATTTGGCACCATCCCAGGTATTGTCCAGCCAGAAAAATATAGATTATATAAATAAAACCAGGGGTTATCTTTGACATTCACTTCCTTTTTTCTCCATATAAGGCACATCTTCCTCACTGACATCTTACTTATCCTAGTGCCTAAATATTTCTTAAAACCACCGTCTTCTCCCTTGTTCCTCTTTCATTACCCTTATCTAGTCTGTTATATTTTGCCTAGGTTAATATATCAGCCTCTAACTAGTTTCCTATTTTCTCTCCCATTCCTCGCATTGAGGTCATCATGACCTTCCTAAAAGTCCAGTGTGTTGGCATTACTCCTCTACTTAAGACCCTTGAATGACCCCCATATGGGTGTGTGTTCGGTGATTTTGAGGCATTGATGGGCTGGGTTGTGGGCAGAGGATCTCTATCAACAGATAAACCTCAGTTCACTGAGGTTGGGAAGTGTTGCTGAACATGCACAGATTAAGAGTGGACGCGGATGTGAAGGCATAACTTGGGTCTATATGACCAGAAGAGCAATGAGAAGGAGCTGCGCATGGACAGATCGACAGGCAAGTCTCGGGGGGCCCCGGGCTGCAGTGTCCATCGAGGCAGCATTCGGTACAGCTCCAGCGCCTGGTCCAGTTGTGGCTATTGCTGCCCTAGTTTATCTCAGAGAAGTTTCCTACTTTATTAGCCTGTGTGGGCTATTTGATGCTGGCAGATTGAATTCTGAACCTCACGTAGGCTCCATCCTTGTTCTTTCAGAATTCTCCAAAATTTGAGAGAAAGTAACCCCACAGTTCTTGGGGGGTGGTTTGGGGCTCAGGTAAGGAAGTGTGGGAAATGTTTCCTTTTTGTCTTTAGGGCTCATGTCATGAGAATCTTTTTGGTTCAGGACTCGAATGCTTGTTTGACGAGAGCCTTGTTATGGCTCCCGTTTGGTTCCCCTCGGTTGTGGACTACGCTGCTTCTGAAGGCAGAAGGTATGTCAGCTCCATCCTGCCCCACACTGGGTTTCTTCCTCACACAGTTGTGAAATGGTGTGACGAAGCGTTACAAGCAGATGCTGCGAGTTCTCTCCCCAGAACCCTCTCAGGGACTTGCTCTCTCTGGGGAAGCTCGGGAAAGGAAATGGAGAACAATCGCTGGGATGTGCTGTCCAGTGTCACCTTCCTCAGGAAAGCACTGTGGGCTCTGTTTAATAGCCAGCTCTTCCATACCTCTCTTTCAAACTGCCCTTCCCTTCGATATCAGGGTCCTTCCTCTGGGGAGTTTCCAGGGGAGATAGACATGGGACTGGAGAAAAATCCAACTGTAGTCAGCTGAAAAATAAATGAGTTTTTTGGGGGAACTGCAGACTGCACAGAACTCAGGGGGCAGATCCCCGGTATTTTAAAGATACTCTAAGGAAAATAAATTCAAATTTAGCATTTTGTCTCCTAGGCTCAGTCAGAAAATGTGTTTCTGCCTCCTGGGGAAAGAAACATTTTTCTTGCTGGCATAGTAATGGTGAAGATATTATTATCCTTTTAGGTGGGCACAAAAACTAAGAACTGTTTTGGGGGGGTGGGGATAGCAAACTCATTTTCTCGAAGACTAGACTCATTCCCTTAAGTTAGAGGCTCTAGAGGTTTGGTATCTTCAAGACTCTTCATGTTCAAGGGAAGAAAAAGACATTCATCAGTTCCACTTGAATATTTGATCATGGCAAATGCACAGGATGGTAGAAAGTGAGCTAGATCAAACTTACCATGAGGTTGTCCTCTGAGATGAAAGCCCAGGACTGTGAGTTGCTGACACTCCTCCTCCAGCAGGGAGATGAAGCCAGCCTGGGAGAGAAGAAGAAGTTCTTAGAAAACTAGCCAAAGTGTTTGCTAGGCATCCACTTGGGCCTCCAACTTGGATCCTGAGCTACCCTGTGTTATTAAGAGTGGGAACTGGAGAGAAGTGTTTTGAGTCCATACTGTATTACTGGGTGCTGAGGAGAGGGAAGTGGGGAGGGCACACATCTGTTAGCGGCTGAAACAATCATACCTGGTACTGCAGCTTTTTGCAGGGCTTCTCACCCCTGCTTTATAAGCTGACAATGTCTAAGTGGAGGAATCCAAGCAGGAGCCCTAGGAAGAAGAGCTGGAGAAAGGCCCAGGCTTGCATAAAGCCCTCCATGTTTTGTGACACCACTCGAGGGAATTTTTATAACTTGAAGAACGTTTGCCTCCAGTGTTCCCTTGAAAATTTTCAGCACAATGGACAGCATGTTGAGTCGACGCTGGTTGCTTGGGGCCAGCTGGTTGGTTTCCAGAACTGGGGGACAAAGAAGTTACTCTGGAGATTTGCAGAGAGAAGTTTGCCATGATTGTCAGTGTACCCGGACAGTTCAATACAACTCATGTTATTCCAAATGTGTAAAGGAAACTTTTGGTATAAAGGTAGCTGATGTTATGGCCTTAGGAGTGGCATGGCTTGGGGTGGGTCACCGGCCTTGCCACTTCCTAACAGTGTGGCATGGGACCTGTAACCTTTCTAAGCCCCAGTTATCTCTATATAAAATGGAGGGGTGGCCCATCTCAGAACACCCCTGTAAGGATTCCGTGATGATACAGGCCGGGTACCCAATAGTGTCGGAAATATGGCAGGCACGTAATAATCACTAGCTGTGTGAAAGGGAGCCTGGGATTTTAGTTTGGGCTCTCCTAAATGCTGCAGGTCCAGGAGGAAGTTATAGCCTGTATATTATTGAATGTACTGGTTGGGAGTTTTGACTCTGGATTCAAACATAGTTGGGTTCATATCCCAGGTTCATTACTTAGTAGCTGGGTGATCTTCAGTAGGTCTCTTAACCTCTGTAAGCCTCAGTTTTTCATCCATAGAGTAGGATAAGATACCATGGACGTCCCTGGATTCTTGTGAGAATTAAATACAGTAGTCCATATAGAAGACTTTGCAGGGTGGTGCTTTACCCCAATAAACGTTCTTCAAATTTAACTTTTTAATACTGTTATTTTGCAATCATTACTTAAATGGCTACGTTCTGTTTTGAGTTAGCTTTGCCTCATGGAAAGAGGAAAAATATGATACAGCTGAATTAGTTAATTGACTGTGCTTGCTTCCAAGAACTCCCCCACCCCTGGTGATGTTTTTTCTTTTCTTTTAAATCTCACCCAATTTAACAGAGACACTTTCTAGACTTCAAATTCAGCAAACTTTTCTTCTGTTGAGCTTTTTTTTTTTAAGATTTTATTTATTTGTGAGAGAGAGAGAGAGAGAGAGAGAGAGAGAGAGAGAGAGAGAGAGAGAACACAAGCTGGCAGAGGCAGAGAGAGAAGCTGGCTCCCTGCTGAGCAAGGAGCCCGATGCTGGACTTGAGCCCAGGACCCTGGGATCATGACCGGAGTCGAAGGCAGCTGCTAAACCGACTGAGCCACCCAGGTGTCCCAAACGTTTCTCTTGTTAAATACCCTTGTTAACTCAGTTTAACCTAGGTGGAACAGCTTTGAATTGACTGGTAATCCCCTAATCTCTACATTTAGCATTGATCCTATCCCTAAAGGGGCATGGGAATGAATGGATCCAGCTGGTAATTAGCCTTGGGAAGTCCTAACCTTTTGCTATTGTTCCTGGATTTGGGGCCCAGGGAGATTAAATCGGAATCAGAATTTAAGAATTCTAGAATCAGAATTTAAGTTAACCAAAGAATTGGTGTGAATGGCAGAGGATTAGAAGCACATAGTAGCTGGTCTAGGAAGAACCCTACGGAAAGAAGGCAAGCTCCTACCTATTTGGTACTTTACCATTCGATTCTCCAAGGGTTAGGTTTGTCATAGGCATCCTGATAAGGTTTCTCCCAGTGCAGAGGCTGGCTTTCCCTCCAGCAATGGCCAGAATCACAGGTTTAAGTGGTTCCCTTTGGCCTTCCCTGGGTCACATTTGGGCAATGAAAAGGAAGTTAGTACTTATGCTTCAGGCCTAGAGATGAGTGCCTGTTAGAGCTCCGGAGGGGGAAGGATGGCTGATGGGTGTCCTCTCTCATATGTGACGTTTCTACTACCAAGAAATGCAACACATACTCAGGCATCGATCTACTGTTGTATCGTAGTGCGTCCTCGCTATGGGGACCCCCAAATGAGGGAGTATTCCAGCCTCCATCTCTGGGAGACCATTGGAATTATTTCCTAGGGAATTTGAATTCCCTAGGAGACCTTGCTTTAGCTCTTTAAAAATCTCCATGCCTCTGCTGACAGTGAAAAACCAGGAGCCAATCAAGGTTGCCAAATGCGAGGTAAGAAAATATCAGGATGGCCTCTCCCTTCTCAATTATTCTCTTCTCCAAGGCATCTCTAGTGAAGCAATGATTCCCAGACTGATTCACAAAACCTTAATCCTGTGATTCATCAAAAGAGGCTGTGGGATGAGCATATTTGGGAAATGCTGATGTATGCTATTCTCCCTTGCAGAAGCTAGTTGTAGAACTTTGTGTGTTTGGGGAGGGTAGCTGGTTCTGGGGACAGAATTGTGTGGTCTCTGCTATTTTGTTATGTCTTCCCTGGGCACAAGAAAGTGAGACATACAGGGTGGTGGGAGAAGTATTTCTGAGTCTTCCCCGCACGGCAGCTTCCTGGGGACTTCCCGATGTTTATAAAATAAGTGCCATGCTCTCATGCTTTGCCTAGGAGTTATTACCTGGTAGTTTTTCTTGCCCCTAAGCAGAGAAAAGTAGAGATTAAAATGGAACAGTGTGGGCAGCATAGGTGCATATAGACAAACGTATGCACCAATGTATATATATCTTGTCTTTGGGAAGCAAGACACTGAAATAGACTATGAGCTTCTTATTATGGGGGGGAGGGGGAGAAGTGGAACTAAACTGAATTTGTTGTTTAAAACCCTAAGCAAATTTGAGCTGTTCTTTCATTGAAATCACATGTATATTTCATCAGCTGTATATTTTCAACAAGACTGGAGTGTATTCAGTTACTTCCTCTGGAAAGCAATTATTACCACACCTTTATAATAGGGTCTCTCTAGCAACCCCCTTCGTCACATCAATTCAGCCCACAGCCATGATCGAGTCAAAGGAAAATTCTAGTTACAAAGCAGAGTTATTATTTTTTTTCAAAGGAATATACAGCATATGTAAATGACAGGTTTGCAGATGTAGGTGATGCTGATAAATTCTTGGGCTTGGAAAATGTACCTTCTCGGGGAGCTGGAGACAATCTAAAACCAAACCTCTGCAGAGGCTCCAAATCATATATAGACCCACTCATTTCTCCTAATAGACAAGGTACAGGTTGTTGCCAGGAATTTGAGCTTCTATGAAATAAGCATCTTGACTTCTTAATTTTAGCATGAGACAGTTGCAACTGCCAAGATGTACTTTTATAAAAGTCCTGAGCTGTATGGGACTTTAAAGACAAGGTGAAAGCGCCAGCCGCCAGCCGCCAGCCCTGGTTTCGCTTCCCTCTGAGCAAGTGGATGTTTCTGCTGGACAGGTGCCTAGGAAGATGGGAAGTATTGTAATTCAGACCACCGGGCTTGGGCCTGGAAGGCATATAACAGGCAGCTGTGATGCCACATCTGTCATCATTTTTTTAAAGATTTTATTTATTTATTTGAGAGACACAGAGAAAGCACAGAGGGAGGGTGAGAGGGAGAAGCAGGCTCCCCGCTGAGCAGAGAACTCAACGTGGGGCTCGATCCCAAGACCCCAGGATCATGACCTGAGTCAAAGGCAGATGCTTAACCAACTAAGCCACCCAGGCACCCTGCCACATCTATTGTAATGGTACAGGTGGGAAAAGGACCCACTTGGGCTAGAGGAGGAGGTGATAAAATATTTACTGAGTCTCTTCTAAGGGCGGGGCTACAAGCCAGGCACTTTCCGTATATTAACCCCTTTGATTCTCAGTGGAGTCCCCCTGGGACTGGTACTATCCTCACTCTAGGATGTCCACGAAGTCTGGAAGCCCAGGGGACTATATTTAATGTCATTAAGGACATCTTCCATCTGCAAAACAGTATTTTTTCTGATTTTTTTTTTAACCATATGGATCTCTGTATTTTGCAGAAGGATAAAGTGGAAGTTAGCTGGTCATGGGGTTGCTGGGATTGAAACCCAAGCTTGCCTGATTTCCAAAGTCAGGGTCTCTCAGGTGTACCACACGGCCATCGAGCAGGACTTTGACCTGCCCAGCAGATGGCACAGCATCCTACAAACAGGATGGAGGAGGAAGTCAAGTCAAGACAGTCAGCCAAGGCAGGGCAAGCAGCAGCAAGGGACACAGCTGTAGGAAAACATTTCTGGAGGCGGGGTGTCAGAAGAGTCCACCGTGGCAGCCCCAGGAAGCAGGTGATGTTGCAGCCGTGTGTTTGCTTTGACCGTGGTGCTTCCCTGGGAGGAGAGGCTGAGAGATCAGAGGCCTGTAGGAAAAGCCAACCCACCAGGAAATGACTGCAGGGGGACAGTCTGTGTGGGGAAAGACCCCTTTCTGGTGGTAGCAGGGCTGGCTGGCCAGAGGACTGTCCTCTGTGGTCGCACACGTTATTTGCGGTGGGGGGAGGGGAAGCGGGGGGAAGCCACCAGAATGAATAAAGGTGAGAGAAAGAGTTGGCTGCTTTTTATCTCAGGGAAGAAAGAGGAGAATTGCCAGGCTTATCTAAAAATGCCTTCAGGGAATATTCTGCTTGGAGTAGGAAAATAAAATCCCGAGATCCCTTGAAAGCACCTGGAAAACTCCACGGAGATTTGGAACAAACGGGGAGTTGGCACGGGTCAGGTCCCCCACATGGTCTGAGCTGTCCTCTGCTGCCTGTAGCATCTTACTTGTCACCGCTCTCTGAGTGTGGAGGGTTTTAAACAGCCAACCGCTGTTTCCTTTTTTGAAAAGAATTAGTCGAAGGGAATCTGAATGCTGCTGTCTCCTGGAGGCCTCGCTGCGATTCCAGAGGAGCTGCTCTCTCCCTGAGGCTCCGTTGCAAGCCAGAGCCCAGGGCCAAAGCGAGGGTCTCAGGGCTGAGGCCCAGGAGCATGGGTGCCTCCGAGTAAGATAGCCCTTTGCCAAGGCAGGGAAAATGGGTTTTTCCTTCCTTGATGATTTGAGGATTTTGTGCTTAGAATGGTAGTTTCCGGTGCAAGCAAGGAGAATGATCCTTAGAGAACAGAGCAATGCTGTACCTGGTGCTCAGTTTAAATTGGTGTCCACGGGCAGGATCCTTATCCATCCCCCGGTCATTCTTTCCCTCTTATTTTTCTTCATTGCGCCTACCACAATTTCAAATTATATAGTTGTTTTTCTAACAACCTGTTTATGATCGTCTTCCACAAGGACAGGTTCTGCATCTGCTTTGCTCAATGCTGTTTTCCCAGGTTCTAGCACAAAAGCGCAGGAGAGATGATTCGGGGAAGGCGGGAGTGAATGAGCACCCGGCCTGGGGAGGACTGAGCTGGGCGCTGAGAACAGGCCACAGGGCGGTCCCCTGTCTGGGTCTTTCCATAGAAGGACAAGCAGGGCAAAGAGGCCTCTGGGATGTGGCACATGGCTGGGGAAACCAGGCAGCGCGTGTAGGCAGGAGTGCAGAAGGAGGTCCCTGAGGACTGGGGTGGTCAGGGAAGGCTCCACGGAGGTGACAGGCTCAGGTGTGCTCTTAACATCCGGGTCGGGGGAGGGCACCCCAGGGGGATCTGGTAGCCTGAGGGAAGGCAAGCGGCAGCTGTGGAGGAAAGCACATGGGGATGTGAGTGCTGCTGGGCCCAACTGCCAGGGGTTTGAAACCTGTCTTGGGGATGACGGGAAGTTCCTGCGGAAGGCATGGAAAGGTGCTTATAATAGTGCCCAACAACCCCGAAGGCAGCAGTAATAGTAGTTTACACTCACCGAACTCTTATTAGACTCGGGCCCTAGTCTGAACATTTTACTTTAATTCATTCTCCTAACTCACGGATCAAGCCTGTGAGTTAGAAATGATTCCCTCTATTTCCAAAAAATGGAAACTGAGGCACAGAGAAGTTAGCCCAGTCTGTGTAGAGTGTACTTGACTCAGACCCAATGTCACTGCTGTTGTACAACCTGTCTCCTTCCTCATGGTTCAGGGGCTTCCATTTAATGACACCGCTCCCATCCTCCCAGATGCTGTCTGGGAGGGGGATGCTATTTCTTTAAGTTTTTTGTTGTTTTTTTTATCCTAGCCACTGCCATTTCTGACATTTGTTCATTACCACATCCTCAGGGGAACCTTAATAGAGTCACTTTGGGATTCTAGAAGCAGAAGTCAGCGAGGTGGGCAGAGTTTGGAATCTGAGGGGCCTGGCTTCCAGTCCCTCTTCTACCCTTTCCTGGCTGTGGGGCCTCAGGGACAGTCGCCTTGCTCCTTTCCGTGTGGTGGGTTAGCTCCCTTCACAGAACAGGCGCTGAGCTCAGAGAGAAGCAGAGACCTGGGAGGCCCCCAGCCCCAGGCTCTGGCTGTGCGCTGGTGGAGGCCGAACCAGAGCACAACTCTTTTAGCTACTGCGGTCAGAGTGGTGAAGGAGGGTCAGTTTATGTGCCGTGCTTTCTCGTACAAAGGTCCACGCTTCAGGGGAAGCTTCGAGAAAAGGAAAACCAACAGCCCGGACTGCTGTCTTGCGGTTTGGCCTCCAGAGAGCGGAATGGGAGTGTGCAGAGCCACGGCCAGCTCTCCACGCCACCAGGGGCTGGAGGTGAGGGTGTGGGGTGTGTGGCAGGAGCGAAGGACGGATGTTCAAGGAAAGAATGTTGCTGTGGTTACAGCCTAGAAAATAAAAACTCTGCGTGCCAAACAGAAGCCTCTTAAAATTTAGTTGGAATTTATAAGCTGATGAAACAGGTGTTCTTGGAATTTAATTAAACACTGAAACACTGTTCAAATCTGGTGAGGAGTTGCCAACAAACGCATTTGCACTGCTTGGGGACATCAGAGCTGGAAAGTTCCGGGCACAGTCTGTGGGTGTGACCTAAGAGCACTGTGCTTGTACTCACAAGATTGTCGTACCCTGAGTGTGACTTTTGCTTCAAGTGTGAAAATAGTGCAGCACCAGGACTCAGGTGAGTAGAACCAGGCACGGCCCTTGGGAGCAAAATGTGAGGGGGTATCAAGACCCAAAGATCAAGATAAATAATATAAAATTAAAAAAATAATAATTACTTTGGGACACCTGGGTGGCTCAGTCGGTTAAGCGTCTGCCTTCCCTCGGTTTCCTCGTTCAGCGGGAAGCCTTTTTCTCCCTCTGCCTGCTGCTACCCTTCTTGTGCTCTCTCTCTGACAAATAAAATCTTTAAAAAAATATTTTATTAGCATACAGAATTATGTTAGTTTCAGGTGTACAATATAATGATTCAACAACTCTATACGTTATTCAGAGCTGATCATGGTAAGTGTACTCTTCATCCCCATCACCTGTTTCTCCCATCCCCCCACTTCCCCTCTGGCAACCCTCAGTTTGTTCTTTATATTTAAGAGTCGGTTTTTGTGTCTCTTTTTTCTTTGTTCATCTGTTTTGTCTCTTAAATTCCACATGAGTGAAATCATGTGGTATTCGTCTTTCTCTGACTTATTTCCCGTAGCCTTATACCCTCTAGATCCATCCATGTTGTTGCAAATGGCAAGGTTTCATCCTTTTCATGGCTGAATAATATTCCATTGTCTGTATACACCACAACTTCTTTATCCATTTATCTATCGATGGACACTTGGGCTCCTTCCATATCTTGGCTATTGTAAATAATACTGCGATAAACAAGGTGTGTATGTCTTTTCCCATTAGTATTTTTTTTTCCTTTGGATGAATACTGAGTAGTGGAATTATTGGATCCTATGGTAATTCTATTTTTAATTTTTCGAGGAACCTCCACGCTGTTTTTCATAGTGGCCGCCCTGACTTGCATTCCCACCATCAGTGCAAAGAGCTCCATATCTCATCAACATTTGTTGTTTCTTGTGTTTTTTACTTTAGCCATTCTGACAGATGTAAGGTGATATCTCACTGTGGTTTTGATTTGTGTTTCCCTGATGATGAATGATGTTGAGCATCTTTTCATGTGTCTGTTGGCCATCTGTATGTCTTCCTTGGAAAAATGTCTGTTTGTGTCTTCTGAAAATTTTTTTGATGAATTATTATTATTGTTTTGGTGTTGAGTTTTTTAAGATAAATAATATTTTGGTGAGATATTTTTAAAAACCAAAAGTAATGAAAAAGTCTGTGATAAATAAAATATTAAATAATTTATGTAGAGACAAAATCTGAATGCACCAAGCCACCCGTTAAACTCAGCTTTCAAATTCCTGTATTTGGGTGGAATGGGACAGTCTTTCCAGCTGTTTGGAGTTTAGAGAGCAGTGATGGCTTCCAGATTATTCCATAGTCTCCTGTCAGAGGAATGGTTCCTCCCTTCTTCCCTCTCTGTCAACAGACTTACAGAGCATCTACCCTATGATGCTTGCTCTGTATCGGGGGTCGTCTATACTGAGTGGCAAATGTTCATAAGGGTTGGACTTCCGGAATCATCTGAAAGGTGTGAGCGGAGCCAACGGGAGAGAACCCAGTGCAAAGCTGTAGAAAGGGATGAGAAAGGCTGAAAGGCATGTCTCCTGAGGCTCCTGCAGCCAGAGGTGCCTTGGAGTGACTCACAAGGCTCCCAATGACAGTCATAGATGAGGCACGTTTCATTCTTCCAGAGTCTCCCAGGATTAACTTATTGCATATCCTGATTTAATTGTCTGTCCCTGTCATGCTGTCTCCTAGTCATAGACATATTAGCAACAGGTATAATCTTATTGTTTTATTATTAGATGCTGATCATGGGCAATGTACTTTGTTTCTATCAGCTTTATGAACTCAGAACATGAACTATAGTAGATGATGCTGGGGACTTTATTAGCTGTTTTCAGCTGGCCAGCACTCCACGTATGTGATTGGGACAGTCTGGCATTGCTGAGTCCTGATGGGCTGAGCTTTCTGACAGGTCAGCTGGTAGGAATAGGCTTGCAGGCTATGAGAATGGCTCTTGCAGGGAAGTCGTGTTTTTTTAGACTTTATAGCTATAGAATGCTTGTTATTTAAAACACTTTTTTTTTAGAAGGGAGGGGGGTGAGGTGATGGGGGATGGAGTAGCCAGGTGATGGGTAGTTAAGAGGGCACATGTGATGGGCACTGGGCGTGATACGCAATTCATGAATTGTTGAACACTACGTCAAAAACTAATGATGTATTTTATGTTAGCTCATTGACCATAATAAAAAAATTTAATAACTTCTTAACTGAAACATAGTATGCCCCTTCAGAAAAATGCACAAATTATAGATGTACAGTTTGATGGATTTTACTAATTCAACATGCTGAGGAAACTAGCATTCAGATCAAGAAATGTAGCAATGCAAGCATCTCAGAAGCCCCTCCTGCCCCTGTAATTCCTCTCCCTGTCACTACTGTTTCCTTTCCCTAAAAGTAATGCCTATCCTGACTTCTAGAAGTAGAAACTAAACTTGCTGGCTTTTGTGTTTTATGTAAATGAAATCATAAGGTAAATATTCCTTTGTGTCTGACTTGTTTTGCTCAACATATCTTTGTGAGATTGATCCATGTTGTTATTAGTTGTAAATCTTTTACTCTCGTTGCTATATAGTATTTCACAGTACAACTATCTCATGACTTATGTTTCATTCTGCTATTGATCGAGGTTTGGTTAGTTTCTACTTTTGGACTATTAAAAATGGTGCTGCAGACATATAGAGCAATGGTATAGAATAAGACCAGAACAAACTTTTACATCTGTGGTCAAATGATTTTCATCAAGAGTGCCAAGGCTATTCAATGGGGGAAAGGATAGTCTTTTTAACAGATGGAGTTGGCCGCACTAGATATTCGCATTGAAAAGAATAGAGTTGGACTCTAACCTTACATCATATGCAAAAATTAATTCAAAGTGGAACTATAGAACATTTTGAAGAAAATATAGGGGGAAAAACTTCAGAAGGGTGGATTTGGCAACGACTTCTTGGATATGACCCTCAAAGCATACGCAACAGGAGAAAGAATAGCTAAATTGGAGTAAATTAAAACTTCTGGGTATCAAAGGACACTAGAAACAGTGTGAAAAGGCAACACGTGGGAAGGGAGAAAATATTTGCAAATTATATATCTGATAAGGGGTTAATATCTAAATATCTAGAATATATAAAGACTGCTTACAGCTTAACCATAAAAAACCAAACAACTCAATTAAAAGACGAACAAAGGGCTTGAATAGACATTTCATCAAAGAAGATAGACAAATGGCCAATAAACACAAAAGATGTTCAACATCGCTAATCATTAGGGAAATGCAAATCAAAACTGCAATGAGATACCACTTCACACTCATTAAGATGATGACAATAAAACTGAAAATAACAAGTATTGGGTGGAGGGTGGGAGAAACTAGAACCCTTTGGTGATGGGAAGGTGGAAGCAGCCCAGGTGTCCACTGATGGGTGAATGGATAAAGACAGTGTAGCAGATACGTACAATGAAATATGATTCAGCCTTAAACAGGAAGGAGAACCTGACACATAACATGGATGCCATGGGTAAACCTTTAAGACGTGCTGAACGAAGAGAGCCAGTCACAAAAGGATAAATACTGTATGGTTTCCATTTATGTGAGGTACCGAAAGTAGTCCAATTGATAGATTCAGAAGAAGAATGGTGGCTGCCAGAGGCTAGGGGAGGAAGGAATGGGGAGCTAGTATTGGACAGGTTTGGGATTTCAGTTTGAGAAGATTAGAAAATGTTCTGGAGATGAATGGTGCCAAGAGTTGCTCAATAATGTGAAAATGTTTCATGCCACTGAATTGTGCATTTAAAAACCGAAACAGGGGTGCCTGGGTGGCTCAGTTGTTAAGCATCTGCCTTCGGCTCAGGTCATGATCCCTGGGTCCTGGGATCAAGTCCTGCATTGGGCTCCCTGCTCCACAGGAAGCCTGCTTCTCCCTCCCCCTCTCCCCCTGCTTGTGTTCCCTCTCTCACTGTGTCTCTCTGTCAAATAAATAAATAAAATCTTAAAAAAAAATGGATAACAAGCCAATTTTATGTCACGTATATTCTATCACCATTTAATGAAAGTAAAAAATAATGGTGCTCAGGATGACTATTTCCAGGCCCCTGATACAGGTTTCTGTGTAAAACAGTGGAACACTGAAAGGCTGAGGACACTGCCTCAGGAAATTTTAAAGGGGCTTTGAAATGTGCTGGCCCCATGGAGCTCCGGTAAGACTCTCGAATGTGAAGTGAAAGTTCCTGCCTTCCCAGGAGGGCCCAGCAGCAGAGGCCCCAGGTGATACCTGAAGAGAAGTCCAGGCAGCAGGAGCCGTTGGCTTTGAGTCTGGGTTCCAGGGCTAAGGGAGCCTGTGCTGTGGATGTTTGGGCCGCAGTTGAAGAGTCCTTCCCAGACCCTGTAAGTGGCTGTTTTCCCTGAGAGATGGGGACGGGGTGCTTCCCCGAGGTGCTGGAAATAACCTGGACTGTGTCTGCAACCACTCCGCTCTTCTTGTGTATGTTTGGAGGACTGGGGGAGGGGTAGTGAGCTGGGACACATTCTCCCCCAGAATCACTCTCTGCCCTTGTTGCAGAACAGTATCCAAAGGCATGCAGAAATGTTGAAAGCGATCCGTACTGTACTGTGGACTGCCCGTTCCCGTCTTCATTTTAAAGTATATCTAAATAAATAAGACACAGAGAACGCGATGTACAGCAGAGGGTTGTGAATTTTGTAAGAGCTGTTTACGGTGACAGATGGGAGCGAGACTGACCTGGTGATCACTTCCTTGTGTATATAAATGTCGAATCACTGTTGTACATTCGAGACAAATATAATATCATATGTCAGCCACACTGCAATTAAAAAAACCCATAGTAAATTTCTTAAAAAAATTAAAGTGTGGTTATGAACATTCTAATGCATGTCTTTTTGATAAACATATGCATCCGTCTATGTGAATTATTGGGTTATGTGGTATGGAGATGTTTCGCTTTAGTTGACGCTCCCATCAGTTTTCCAAAGTGGGTAGACTAATGTCACCCTGAGAAGTCCTGTGAAAGTTCCTCTTGCGCCGCACCTTACTGTCGCCTTACCCTAATTATCTCTCTTTTTTACTTAGATCGTTTGGGTAGTGTGTCTTGTTATCTTGTGGATTTCATTTGCCTTTCCCTGATGAGTAGTGGGATAGAGATAGAGCCCTATTTATGCTCTTTTTTGAGCTCTGCTCAAGTCTTTGCTCATTTTTTTTTTCTGTTGGGTTCCTTTTTCCTCATAGTGTACATAACTGTTTTATTTGATTGATTGTATTCATATTCATGTTTTAGGTAAGGGTCTGACTCTAACTACGTGTGATGGATTCTGAATGTAGGATGGCCCGGCCCACTCAAATGTATACATTTTCATTGTGCGGCTTATGAAAATTAAACTTGCAGATTTTCCAGAATTTCTTTGTTCGTCGTATGTGTGTGAGGAGGAGTGGGTCTGCTGTGGCTCGGGCTTTAGCCCCAGAGGCCCTAAGACGTTGCTCGATTAATGGCTGGTTCTGGTTTGTGTGCGGCTACCTGGGATAGGATTGGCAGAGACCAAGGGAACTCAGCAAGAGTGAGTTAGGGATGTAGAGACTACATGAGCTGGACACTCAGTCTAGCCTGTTAGGCTTGCCTTGATTGTACACAGCAAATGCTTAGCCTTCGTGGACTTCAGTGGGTGCAGTAATTTTAATACGAACCCAGTCATCCTAAGAAGGTTGTTTGGAGGGTTCTGAGCCCTGTCTTCCCCTCCTTGTGGATAAGCTGTCGTAGGCTGAATAATGGCCCAGAAAGGTATCCAGGTCCCCATCCCTGAAATCTGTGGATGTTACTTTATATGGCAAAAGGGACTTTGTAGCTGTGATTAAGTTGGGGATCTTTTGATGAGATTATCTAGGTGGACCCCAAATGTAATCACAAAGGTCCTTACAAGAGGGAAGCAGAGGGGGATTTGAACACAGAAGACAAAGTGAAAATGGAAGCGAGATTCTGTGCTGCTGGCTTTGAAGCTGGAGGAAGAAGCCAAGAGCCAAGGAACGTAGGCTGCTTCCTGAAGCAGGGAACAGAGTCTCTCCTAGAGCCTCCCGAAGGAACCAGCCTTGCCAGCATCTTGACCTTAGCCCGCTAAAACTGACTTCAAACTTCTGACCCCTAGAAATCCAGAGGGTACATTCGCATTATGTTAGGCCACTAAGTTCATGGTAATTTGTTATGGCAGCAAGAGGAAACAAGGAACTCTGTGGGCTTCTTGAATTATCCAGGGAAGGCGGCTTTACGAGGACGCCTGGTGAATGGGATGTGTCCAAGACTGGTTTTGACTACAGAGTGTGAAAGGCATCGCTAGACTATGGGTCTGGTTTTGTGAAGAGGCTCAGCTAAGCCCTGAGAGGCATTTGGAGATGGCACTACCCTCACCGCTCTCCCTGGAGGAGGCCTGCTGGGAGGGAGGGGATTTCTGGGCCCAGGCTTAGGAACCTGGGCTCTGTTCCTGGCTGGATAATCTCCTCGGGCAGTTCAGGTCACCTCTCGGGCTGAGAGTTCCTCCTTTGTCCAAGCCCCCCCGTGGGGTTTGGATGACCGGGAGTGTCATGTGCCATCTGTCCTCTTGCTGGGCAGTGTTCTGTCGCCTCTTAGACCCATCCACATCTGTGTCCCTGGCCGTCTCTGAAGTGGAAGTCACTTTCACTTCCCACATGTTCTACTGCACTCGTTTTCTCTTTTCTGTTTCCACTCTCGTCCCCATCTGATTCATTATGTACAAAGCAGTCGGACTGACATCTTAAAACATAGTCCTATTCAAGCCACCCCAAACTTTAAACCCCTGAGTGGCTTCTCATGCCCGTAGCATAAAGGCCCCTGAGCTTGGCCACTGTCTGGCTCTGCCTCCCCACTGTCAACCCCAAGGCTGCTCTCCCTCCCATTCCACGGGCCTCGCATAGCTCCCTCCTGCCTCCTGGCCTTGACCCTGGTTGCCTGCTCTTCCTGGAATGCTCCCGAAGCTCCTCTTTCTCGGGTTAACTCCCACTCATCTTTTATAGCTTACGCGTCACTTCCCAGGAAAGCATTTTGTTACTTTCCAGGTTGGGTTGGAGCCCTTGTTACAGCGGCAGGACCCCCCTGTGCTCTGCACCCCCCCAGCACTTGCTCCGGAATGTGATTCTATGTCCGAGCCGTCATCTAAGCGATCTCTTTCAGCCCCCATCCCAACCACACACGCGCTGAGCAAGGGACTGTGTCTGCTAAGAACTGGGCTATCAGTGAAGCGAACACAGCCTGGCACACAGTAGACGCTCGATACATATTGGGTGAATGAGTGGATGTATTAAGGAATGACTCGCTCTCTTCCGTCGCTGCCACTTTGCCCAGCACCTGGCTCCCACCCAGTAGCACGAATGCTAGTCTTAACACTCGGCGACTTCAACGGATGAGGTGAAACTGCAGTATTTGGAATGTCCTCTTTCTGCCACGACAAGCCTCTTCAAATCCCTCAACAAGTGGCCATCTCTGACCCTGTGCCCCCAAAGGGAGGGGTTAACGTCTGTGAAACTTGGATCTGAAACTGTTTTTTTCTTAAACGAAGTGCTCACACTCACAGAGTTGCTCTCTCTGGGCATGAGATCTGTCCAAAAAATGTTCTGTCCCTGAAAAAAAGGTGAAGAGATGAAAAGGTGAAAGATTTATGCGACCTGTAGAGAAACCAGAATATTTCTGTGTGTCTTGCAGAGCGCTCTTCCCTCAAAAGAGCCCCCAAAGGCAGAAGTTTTATTTTGAGAGAGAAGGAAAATCATTTGGTGCCAGAAGAGGCTTTACTAAGCGATCTTTTCTCTGTTTGTCCTCAAAACCATTTGAAGGCATTCCTTCCTCTCCTCTGCTTGTTCTAATTGTTTCTTCCCTCAGCGGTGAGCTGGATGGCTCCTCTCCTCCAGGAAGCCTTCTGTGATTGCCTTGGCCCTCAGAGATTATCCCTTTTCCCAGTTATCAACTGAATTCAACTAGCCCCACTCAGAGTGGCCCCCAGTGGATTTTTAATGGCCTTATGGCCAAGTCTTCTCTCCTTAGCTTCAGAAAAAGCAACTGTCTGGTTTACTGGTTGCTCTGAATATCTGTCCCCCAAGGTTAGACTTCCTCATCTCTACCTCCCTGACTTTTTTGCCTGGTGGCCTCCTAAGTGACTGTATGTCAGCCTTGTGCCCCTGGCCCAGGGGTACCCTTCCTATCACAGAATCTCTGACTCCCCTTGACTGAGTCTTCCATTCCTGGAGCCAGTGATCCACTGGGCAATTGCCACTCGATTTGGGCTTCGGTTCCTGAGAACCAGTGGCAGTATGGCGCAAAGGTTAAGAGTGGGGCCTCAAGACTCAAACTTGTTCTAGGTTTGAATCTGACTTCCTCACCTATTTTATGGCCTCTGGAACTCACTCGATCTCCAGTTTCAGTTCTCATGTGAAGGTAATAAACACATCTAACTACCTGAAAAATGAATATAACAAAAGTAAGTTTTAAAAGACAAGTTAAGTGAATAATGCATTTCAAACTCTTAACCCTTAATGAACGATACATGATCATCATTTTTGTTATGGACACCACTCCTTTGCCTCACCTTTTTTCTGGGGGGAGCAGCTGCCTCTGCCTGAGAGCCACCCAGCCCCCCTGCCCTTCACTCCACGTGGCCTCAGTGGCTGGGCCAGAAGCAGTCTGAAAGGTAGCTAGTGATGAGACACAGATCAAGAAGGCATCTAGTCACCCAAGTGAGTCTAGCTTTCCAAGGAGGCCTTCTGGGGGTCTCTCCCTCCCCTGCTAGGGGCCGTGGAGCCTCACAACTGCACACATCCGAAGCTGCCCTGAGAATGACCCATTCAGACACAGAAAAGTTGGTGGTCCACAAAATAACCTGCCCCTTGTCCTAACACCACTCAAAAGGCCTTTCTTGCAAGCCAGCCACGTGTCCAGAGCCGGTGGTCCCAGAATCTCGCTTTCATTTGGGTGTCTTCTCTCCTTTCCCAGATGGAGAAGCACGTCGAAGTGCTGGAAGATCACCAGGGCCGCTCCACCAGGGAAAGAGGTGGAGTCTGCATTCATCTGCAGACTTGACAGAACAGGTTAATCAGTCTGTGGAAGGCACTTGTCAAGAGAGGGACATGTCCCAAGTCTTGCAAATGACTATCAGGAAATTCATGATTTCACTTAGAAATTAATTTCTTCCTGAAAGAAAAACCACCATTGATATATTTATTTTCTCCATTAAGAAGGCAGGTTTATCGGAGCTCTCCCTCCTGCTTTGCCTCCCACGTCTGTTGCTGCCAAGTATTTGGAAAAGCAAAACATGTATGTGTGGGATGTGGCCCTCTTATAGGGACTGTGAAGACCACGGCTCAGGGGCCAGTGGGGTCCATCTGGCAGAGAACCCTCCTGGCTAAGCAGAACCCTCCTGGCTGAGGAGAACCCACCTGGATGAGAAGAACCCACCTGGATGAGGAGAACTCACCTGGCTGAGGAGAACCCTCCTGGCTGAGCAGAACCCTCCTGGCTGAGGAGAACCCACCTGGATAAGGAGAACCCACCTGCTGGGCAGAACCCACCTGGCTGAGAAGAACCCCCCTGGCTGAGGAGAACCCATCTGACTGAGGAGAACCCACCTGGATAAGCAGAACCCTCCTGGCTGAGGAGAACCCACCTGGCTGAGGAGAACCCACCTGGCTGAGGAGAAACCGCCTGGCTGAGAAGAACCCCCCTGACTGAGGAGAACCCACCTGACTGAGGAGAACCCACCTGGCTGGGCAGAACCCACCAGGCTGGGCTAAATGGTAGGAGAGGGGGCAGCCAGGAGCTTCTTGCTCAGTTGACAAGGGAAAATCATCCTCACTGTCCCTCAGAAGAGCCCTGACAGTGAGACAGACCAAGGCTGCTTCGTTAGCCTCATTGTGCTGATGACCAGGCGGACATAATCAGATGAATGTCGCCTTGTCCAGGCTCCTGCTGAGGCCACCACAGAGCGGGAACTGGGACCTGGGGCATAATGTTCCTTTTCCATTACTTGGAGAATTCTTTCCTTACATATCTGGCAACCTATTTATTTTTTAAATGGAAAATTTCAATTATAGGCAACAAGAAAGAGAAAGATATATTGAAGCTCCCTGTGCTGGCACCCCAATTTATCAGTAATCAGCATTCAACCATTCTTCTTTTATCTATCCCCATACCTTTTGTTTTTACAGGAATATTTTAAAGTAAATTTCAGACATCATGTCATATCACCCACAAATAATTCAATATATATTTCTAACCAGCAAAGGTTTAAACAACAAACAACATAGTCAGCACTTCATTATCACACCACTCTGAATTACCGGGAGTTGGTTAATATCATCTAATTCTTTCCATATTCATTTTTCTGATTTATCAAATAATTATTTTTTGGTTTGTTATTAAAAAATATAATTGAAGATTGCCGATTTGTAAGAACAGCACAAGGAACTCTCTCTCATATACCCTTTCCCTGAATTCACCAAATGCTTCCATTTTATTTGATTTACTATTTATGTACATATTTTCTGAATTATGTGAGAGTATATTGGAGATCATATCCCTCTACTTGTAAACACTTCAGCATGCATTTCCTACGGGCAAAGACATTTTCTTATATAATCGCAGTATAATTATCAAGAGTCGGAAATTTACCACTAATATAATACTATTATCTATCCTCAGCCCACATACAGAATATGGCAATTTTCCTAATAGCTCTTTTTATGGTTACGTATTTTCTCCCAGTCCAGCTCCGATCCCGGATCACCCATTTAATTATGTCTCTGTAGTCTTTTTCATATGGAAAAGTTCCTCAATCTTTCTTTGTCTTTCTTGACCTCATCATTATTTTTAAGGGTACAGGTCAGTTATATTGAGGAATGTCTCCATATGGGTTTGTCTGAGGTTTCCTTGTGATTTAAGTTATGCCTTTTGGACAGTAATAGACCAAAGCTGTAATGTTGTGTTGGTCTCAGTGTATCATATCAGGAGGGTCTTGGTGAGGTCAGCTCGGATCTTTTGGTTAAGATAGTGTCTCCAGGAATCTCCATCGTACAGTTAATAAGTAATTGGTAGGGAGATCTTGGTTCTTTGAGAACTTCCTTTGTTTGTTTCTCTCTCTCTCTCTCTCTCTCTCTCTTTCTTTCTTATTAAAGATTTTGAGAGAGGGAGCAAGAGAGAGAGAGAGAGAGAGAGAGAGAGAGAGAGAGAGAGAATGAGTGATTAGGAGCAAGGGGAAGGGCAGAGGGAGAGGGAAAAGCACACTCTCTGCTGAGCAGGGAGCTGGATGTGGGACTTGATCCCGGGACTCTGGGATCGTGACCTGAGCCGAAGGCGGATGCTTAACTGACTGAGCCACCCAGGCGCCCCCAGAACTTCCTTACTTTCTGATGCAACAGGGTGTTCTAGGCTCCCCTGTGTTTTCCCTGTTCCAGCTCTGGAATCAGCTTTTTCAAGTTCCTATTCTTTCTAGTGGTGAAGAGTATTTAGAAACTGAGCTCTGGGTGCTCGGTGTGCTGTCTTAGTGGACAGAGACAGGAAACACATGTATATACACATGCACTTTTATTTATAAAACTAAAATTGTTAAAAGCTGCATTAACAACTATAAATTGATACAGATGCATCTAGTCCCAATCAGAACATTCTAGTTGCTTCCTGTTCCACATTTGTATCTCCATCCACCAATACTGAGAAAACTGGCCCTTAGTAGATTTACTTATTTGCTCAAGCCTATAATATACAGAAAGTGGTTTCAGAATTGTTAATATCTATCACTGTGAAAAGAAAACCTGTTGGCTAGAGTTCAGTATTTGTTTATAGCTCTTTTTTTAAAGGTAAAATTTACTTAGAATGACAGGTGCAGATCTTCAGGGTTTGTTCGTGTAAGTTTTGGCAAATGTATACTCTCTCATAATTCACATCCCTACCAAGATATAGAACGTTTCCACCACCTTAGAAAGCACTCTCCTGCCCTTTTGCAGTCAACCTCCCCTCCAGAGGCAATCACTTTTCTTACCTTTTCACCATAAATTAGTTTTGCCTATTCTAGAACTTCATATAAAGGGAATCATGCGATATTCTTTGGTGTTCGGATTCTTTCATTTAGCATAATATCTGTAAGAGCCATATATTTTCTGTATATAATATTTTATTCCCATTGTTAAGAACTAGTATTCCATTTTGTGAATATACCACAGTTTGTTTATCTATTTTCCTGTTGATGGATATTTCCCTCCCCCTCCCTCCAGTTTTTGGCTGTTATGGACAAAATGACCATGAACTTTCTTGTGCACAGCTTTTGTGGACATATGTTTTCATTTCTCTTGGCTCAGTAACTGAGCGTGCAATTTCTGGGTCATAGGGTAGGTGAATGTTTAAGTTTTACCTTTTTTTTTTTTTTTAAAGATTTTATTTATTTATTTGACACAGAGAGACAGAGAGAGATCACAAGTAGGCAGAGAGGTAGGCAGAGAGAGGGGGAAGCAGGCTCCCCGCTGAGCAGGGAGCCCGATGCGGGCCTCGATCCCAGGACCCTGAGATCATGACCTGAGCCAAAAGCAGAGGCTTTAACCCACTGAGCCACCCAGGCGCCCTAAGTTTTACCTTTTAACTAAGAAACAAACTCAGAGCCTGCCCCTCCTTCCCTCCCTTCCTCCTCCCTCCCTCCCTCCCTCCCTCCCTTCCTTCCTTCCTTCCTTCCTTCCTTCCTTCCTTCCTTCCTTCCCTCCTTCCTTCCTCCCTTCCTTCCTTCCTGTTTTGCCATTAGTTGTATTGGCTCTACAAAAGGTCTACATACTACTACGTTTGGTTTTTATATATCTATTAGACTCCCTTTCCTTTTTTGAAATGCCATTTTATTTGCTGGAGGTACCAGAACATTTGGCTTGCAGAATACTCTACATTTGATTTGATTGATTACTTTCTCATGTCACTTAGCTTGCTACTCTATTCCTGGTATTTCCTGTGATCTTGCAGCTATATCTACAGATGGAACAGATTTAGCTTCTTTTTTGTTTTGTTTTGTTTTGTTTTTAGACATGAGCATTTCATAGGTTCGTAGGTGGAGCCATGTGCTGTGTACTGTAATAACTCACGAGGCATGTCATGTGTGGTTCTTGCTCTTTTAATGTTGCAAAGATAGATTTGTGTGTTTGGGTGCTGTCCGCCTGATCTCTCCATTATATCGTTCCCCATCAAACTTTCAGCTGATGAATTTTAGCATCCATTCATAGTTATTGCTTAAATCCATTCTTGCGGTGAGGTTGCCAAGTGGCGATCATCTAATTCCACCCCTCCTTCTGCCTTTATTCCCTGGGATTTTTCTGTGTAGAAAAACTTTCCCTCAACCATCTTTTCAGTACTCTGAAATAGAATTTATATAGGAAAGGCAGAGTAAATGTTTGATCTTTTCACTTTATCAAATTTTGGAGTAAGAAGTTGGTGCCTTAGCAACCTCCAGTGGTGATGAATGAGATTTAAAATTTTTTTTTTAGGGTCAGAATGATCTCATGAATTTTTATATGTTTGATAGGCTTCACTCCCCTGTAGTCATTATTTTTTTTTTTTTACTTTTTATTTTTTAAATTTTATTTTATTTTATTTTTTCATTTTTTTTCACGTGACAGCAGCTTAGGCCAGCGTGTCCCTGTGATTTGGCTCCTGTGACCTTTGGGCGTGACCCTACCTGTCTTTGGGGGCTTCCTTGCCTTCCTGGCGTAAGCTTTCTCTGGCTCACTCTATTGTATGTGAAACTAATAACACTGTATGTTAACGAACTGGAATTTAAATAAAAACTTAAAAAAATACACAAAGAAATAAATAAAAGGTCTAGAAGCAAGACAAGCCAGTAGCAATGAGCAACTGTAGTTGGCAGAGGCTCCTCTTACGTATTTCCAACCCCATACTTGGAATCAGTTATTCCTGGGATGAGTCTTGGTGTCTTTCTGTGGGGAACCATATTTAGACAGCCCAGTCTGGGCACTACAGTTGCTCATTGCTACTGGCTTGTCTTGCTTCTAGACCTTTTATTTATTTCTTTGTTTATTATTTTTTTAAGTTTTTATTTAAATTCCAGTTAGTTAACATACAGTGTTATTAGTTTCACATATAATATATTGATTCCACACTTCCATACATCACCCGGTGACCACCGCAATAACTGCCTTTCCTAATCTCCACCACCTGTTTCACCCATTCCTCCCCTTTCCCCCCCATCTACTTTCTGGTAACCAGCAGTTTGTTCTCTATAGTTAAGAGTCTGTTTCTTGGTTTGCCTCTCTCTATCTCTTTCTCTCTCTCTTTTTCCCCCTTTGCTCATCTGTTTTGATTTTAAAATTCTACACAAGTGAAATTGTATGGTATTTGTCTTTCTTGGACTGACTTATTTTGCTTAGCATAATAGTCTCTAGCTCCACCTGCGTTGTTGCAAATGGCAAGACTTTGTTCTTTTTTATGGTTGAGTAGTATTTCATTGTATATATACACTACATCTTCTTTATCCATTCATCAATCAGTGGACACTTGGGCTGCTTCCATAATCTGGCTATTGTAGATAATGATGCTATAAACATCAGGATGCATGTGTCCCTTTGAATTAGCATTTCTGTATTCTTTGGGTATAGTTAGTAGTGTTATTGCTTCTAGACCTTTTTAGTAGTTAGAACTAGGAAGTACATATTTTTAGAAGCAGAAAAAATATAAGCACATACTGACACCTTTCATTCAAATTTAACTTTATAGGACTTTCTTCAACTTCTTTGATTTATAATCTTTCATATTCAACATTTAGATTATTAATGATGTCAAATTGATAATTTGCTACAAAATACACATAACAATTTTAAAAGAATATGCATATTACTGTTGTATATGATTCTTTTGCTCCGTGTAGTGATAATGATATTTATATGGTGCTGGTCTCGGTGGGCTGGTCAGAAAGATCTAAGACAGCTCACATACATGCCTGGTGCTCTGGCAAGAGTGGCTGGAAATCTGGGTTCAGTTGGACTCCTCTTTTTCTCCGAGAGTTTCAGGGCCTTCTTATGGGGTATTTTCACTGAAAGGGTAGAAGGACTTTTATGGTGGCTTAGAATTTTAAGAGAGTAAAGTGGAAGGTGCCAGTCTTTTCAAAGGCTAGGCTCTGACTGATTTAGTCTTATTACCACCATGTTCTATTGGTCAAAGTAGTTGCAAGCCAGCCCAGATTCAAAAGGAAGGAAATAGGTTCCAACTCTGGATAAAAGGTGTGTCAAAGGATACATAGCTATCTTTGAATCACCACCTTCCAGCCCTTCAAATCACCTTGAAGAACCTTCTGCACCTTTTGTCACTGAAGGATATAACCAGGAGAGTGTTCTATATCCTTTTTTATACTGTGTGATCCTTCCTCATATGAAAGTTTCATTATTTATTCAACAACCCTTCGGATGATGAACATTGGTCTTCCTTCTAATCTCTTGTCATTATGAAAAATGCCCCAATACATGTCTTTACATATACATCATTTTGTATTTTTTGACAGTGATGATTCCTAGAAGTACAATTGCTACGTGAAAGGATAGATGCATATATGATTTTGCTAGACCTTGCCAAAGTTGTACCAACAATGTATGAGTGCCCATTTCACTATAACCCTACCAACAGAGAGTGTTGTCAAATTTATTGATTTTTGCCAATTTAATAGGTGAAAGATGGTATTTCAGTTTACTTTTTTCTATATTCTTGAAACTTATTGAGGTCTAACATGCAGAATTTGTACAGTGAGCTAATTTTAACTGAAAAGTTTGATATATTTCTATTTTCAAACACATCTGTGTAACTACCATCATCATCAAGATATAAAATATTTTTTGAACCCAGAAGATTCCTTTCTGCTCTTTCTCAATCAACATGGCTGCTGGAAGTAGCCAGTATTCTGATTTCTAGCACCATAAAAATCTTTACCTTAAATAAATGAGTCACACAGCATGCATTGTCTTATTTCTGTCTGTTTTAACTCAACATGACATCTGTCATGCGGTTTCTATTGTGGTATGTTGGTTATTTCCTATTGCTGTAGGATTTCACTGTATGGGTAAATAAATTGTGATGTATTTACTCTGTTGATGGACATTTGGATCATTTCCAGCTTAAAATTTTTTTTTAAATAACACTGGTATGAATATTTTTGGACATATGCAATTACTTCTCTTGGGTATTTATTTAAAAGTAGAATTTCTGTACCATGAGATAGACATGGGTTTAGCTTTAGCTGACACTGCTAAGTAGTTTCCAGTGTAGTTGTACCAGTTTACACCTCATCAGCTGTCTGTGGGAGTTCTGAGTGATCCATATCCTTGCCAACAATTGTTACTTGTCTTAAAACATTAGCCATTCTGGTGGGTATCTAGTGGTGTTTCATTATGATTCATAATTGCATTACCGTAATGACTAATGATGTTCAGTACCTTTTCATAGTCATTTGAACATCTTCTTTTGTGAAATACTGTTAACATTTTTTTTGCCCATTGTTTCTTAATAATTTTGTGAATTCTTTTTATATTTTAGATTTGACTATTTTGTCATATATATGCAGTTTTATTTGCTCAAATTTTGAAAAAAAATTGAGTGTCTTTTTAATTAAGGGACATTGAATTTTTTAATTACCTGTTTATAAATTTTGCTTATTTTAAATTTGGTTGTTAATTTTTTTCTTCTTAATTTTAGGAGTTTTTGTGTACCTGGAATATTTTGTCTTTTGTCTCTGATACTCAGTGCAATAGTTTTCCCTGTTTGCCATTTTCTTGACTTTATGGATTTCTTTTCTCTTTTTTTACTGTGTAAGAGCTTTTTTTTTAATGTCTTCAAATTTCTGTATCTTTTATTGCTTTTAGGTTTTGAGTCATAGCTAGGACAGAGTTTCCTTACTTATTTTTAAAAGCTTTTAAATCTCTCTGCCATTTAGACTTTATCCTGAAGTATGATATGAAAAATGAATCTACTTTTTTTCCACATGGTCGTCCAGTAGTTCCAACATCATTTATTAAAACTCTATCTTTTCTCATTTATTTGAGATACTGTCTTTATCATATATGGTTAGGTCGATTTGGTGGTTTTCTGTTCTGGATCATTGGTCTGTCTGCCTGTCTAAGTGATGTCAGAGCACACTGTTTTATTTGAATACATGCTTTAATACCCAATAAGTCTAGCCCCACCTCCCCATTATTCTTTGCTTTTCAGAGCTTTCTTGATATGCTTGTTTTTTTATTCTTCTGTGTAAACTTTATTATCAATTTGTTTTGTTTCAGAAAAAAATAGAACCCAATTTGGATCTTTATTGGGATCATAATATGCATCCTTATGGTACTTAGGTTTTCTATCTAAGAACAAGTGTCTTTTTATTAGTTCAAACTAATTTTGTGTTTTCAGGAAAATTTAATGGGTTTCCCCATAGAGGTTATTCACATTTCTTGTTAGTTTAGTACTTACCTTACTTTTTCCCCTTTTGCTCTTGTGGATGGGGTTTTCTCTTCTCTTTCCATATATCTTCTAATTGGTTATTTTATATATATGCGAAGTCTATTGCTTTTTCATAGGTATTAATCAGGGTCCAGTCTGGGAGACAGAAATAGTGCCAAATATATTTTTTAAAGATTTTATTTATTTAATTGAGAGAGAGAGAGAGAGAGAGAGAGAGAGAGAACACAAGCAGGAGGAGTGGGAGAGGGAGAAGCAGGCTTCCTGCAGAGAAGGGAGCCCAATTTGGGGCTTGATCCCAGATCCCAGAACCCTGGATCATGACCTGAACCGAAGGCAGACACTTAACGACTGAGCTACCCAGGAGCCCCTAGTACCAACTATTTTGACAGAGATTATTTAATACAAATAATTGTTAAGTCGTATAAAGGTGTTAAGTGGGTAACTGAAAGGTGAGAAGAGAAAATCAAGGTATCACAGAGGAAGAAACTACTGGCAACAGCCCCCACACCTGGGGCCAGGTAAAAAGGGAAAAGGATGGACTTATTAAAAGAAGAGTTTGGGGAGGTGCCTGGGGTTTCAGGAGGGAGCTGCCCCGCTGGTGCTGGCCTCTCCAAGCTCTAAGGAAGAGCCCATGGGAAGCAGACCTCTCAGGGGAGGACACTGGCTGGCTGAAGGTGGTGTCTCTGAAGGGTACACGGTGAGGCTGGTTCTGCACTTCTTAGAGAAACTGAAAACTAGACCCCACTGCTGCTACTGGAGTGAAGGGGTCATTGCTTGGAGACAGGGACGGGAACCAGAAGTCGGCAGGGAGCCAATGGAGGAAGGAATCCTTCCTTCCCTCTCAGCTGTGCGATCTCCTTCCAGGGTCCACTGATGTTAATACCACACAGGGAGGAAAGACCTGCCCAGTCTGTGGTAGTGGACACTTAATAAAAAGAGCTCACAGGTTTACATGGCCCATGAGTGCTCCTCATGATGAGTGTGTTACTCATTCAGCCAACAAAACTGAAATTGGGTTTGCAGAGTTCCATTTCTGTGTCACAAAGCTGAGTATACACAGGTGGGTTTGGAGCTGAAGGACAATAGCTTAAGAGCTGGCGTAGCATGTGAATTTTCTACTTGGCCATTTTTCTAAATTCTTTAATCGCAGTAGATTCACCCATGATTCTTTTGGGCTTTATGATTATATAATTTGTGAGTTGAGATCTTTTTACCTCTTCCCCACCCAGTTTTTACTGCTAATCTTTTGATCTTGGTTCCTAAAGTATCTGAAGCATAATGACTAGGAAATCTAAGTCACAGTGTTCTTGGAATAAATCACTCTGATTCTTCTAGAAATTTTGGGAGAGGGGGCTGTATTGGAGGAGAAAGCTTTTCTTTAATGGTCCTCTTTGCTGAGTGCTTAGAAAAAGCCAGCACAACACAGACTGCTATTTCTTGGCTACGCCTAGGAGACCAAAAGCGCATAATAAATGCTGAATACTGGTGAGGTACATGAATAAGTTTGCCTGTCCATCCCATCTTCCTTGTTCTGACCTGGTTGCATCCATTCTTATTTCCTCTGACACATAATCGAGACTTGTTCAATGAAGACATTTCATCCGTGTCGCTGTAGTGTTTGGCTCAGGGATTGACATGTGATCTAAGCCAGCCAATGAGGCTCAACCTCAGAATTTTTGCCCAAGTTAATGGAAAGAAGCATTCCCTTTTTCCCTTGGTCTCTAAACTGTCTGCTCTTGATGGCTCTCCGTCCTTCCACTTGGAGAAAGCTAATACAGGGAAACAGCTGGAGAGAGACGGATTTCTGATGGTTTCATTTGAGCACCTGGATGTAGCTATCCCTGAAATTTTAGGTCTAAAGATCTTTACATGAGAAATAAATGTGTTTTTTTATACTTAAAGTAGATTGAGTTGAATTTTCCATTCCTTACAACTAAACAAGTCCTATTTAACCAACTAATAATTATATTATTACTAGAACTTATGAGCCATGTAAAGCTATGAGGTTCCTTTATTAAGTGTCCAATACTACAGACCTGGACTGGTTTACTAGGATTTTCATAGTGTTCATAGAACGTTCTATGCTTTGAACAGTGTTCTTGATTCTGGTGACTGTTCTGTTCTTGTCTTCTTGTGTCTCTCAAGGATGGTCATAAACTATTATTCCACCTTCAGGTCTCTTAATGCCCATGAACCCTAGGCATCAATATACTTTTAAGAGCCAGAGAATTAAGGAACCACAGAAAACACCAGTTCACCTCCTTCTGTCTTCTGGTCCTATCTGGTTTTACATTGTGGTTTCTGGTTTCTATTCTGTAGCTTGGCTGAATCAGACTCTCTTGAATGACATCATCTCATTGCCTAGTTGGGTACCCCATGTATAGGACATTTTGGGCTTCTACAGTTGATCTCTATGTGAGATAAGTGTATGTGAACCCTTATAGCCACTCCTCTTTGAGGGTTGCCATGTGTCCTCCCTGTGTAACTTCCATGGAACATCCAAAGATGAATTAGACATGGACTCTGCCCTCTAGAGGGAAACAGGAAGCAAGTGTTAAATTGAGGTATAAACATTGGGCTGTGGGTGCACAGAAGGCATGTGTCTGTGTGTGTGTGTGTGTAAGACACAGTGATCCTGTGAGAAAAGCTTCATGGAAGAGATGGCTGTTGGGATGAGGCTTTCGGAGTGAGTAAGAGAATAACCACAAATGATCAATTCAGTTTGGTTCGGTTGTTCGGATAGCAAATATGACCAGCATTATTTCGAACTCTTTCCCTGCAAGAGAGAAGGCAAATACAAGAAACCCCTTGGAAGTCCACGAGAGGCAGCATTATTTCACTGGTCAGTGCAACTGGTCCCAGGCCAGTGGCATCTGATATGGCAGACAACCAGAGGTGGGGGTCCTGTCTTCGTAGGCAAGGGAGCAGAGCCATCTTAGAAACACGGGTGATTTGCTCCAGGACATGCAACCAAGTTAGAGATGTGTTCTGGGTAGAGCTTCCAGATTGCAGGGTTTTTCTTTGGTCACGGTGCCTTCCTGGGAATTTCATCTGACACATAATAAAGATGGGATGGTCGAGGCACAGGGTGTGTGTGTGTGTGCAAATGAAGCCTTTTTCTTTCCAGTAATTTCATGGAAGGTACAAAGGAACTGGTAAATGTAGCTGTGGGAAATTGATTGGAAGTTTTTTTTACCTTGCATGATTATTATTACCATTAATCGGTATAAAACTCGATTGTGGACTGACAGTGTAGCTAGCACAATGCCAACCATGGCCACGGATGCAGTCTTCATAGCAACAAAAAGACAGTTGTCTATAAAGCAGCAGGAGAAAGCAGGTCACCTACGTGAGGAAAGGCAGGTTGCCTCCTGGTTTCATTTTGCCTCTCTTTAGGACCTTCTCACAACTTCGAGGTTTGTGCCCTAATTGCAAAGACCCCAGCTTCTGTACTTTGCATGATGTTCGTCCTTTAAGAACACAGTGTTGTGCTTAAAAATCATTCCAGCTGTCCTCATATTCTTTCCATTTGTACCATCTTCTTTTTCAATCAGGAATAAAAACAGTAGTCATGCTTTGCAAAACTTTCATTATAAGAACTGAGAAGAAAAGTAATAAAGAAGGAATACTCTCAAGAGAAAAACTTGGACGAGAGCATAATATATCAACCAAATAGAAGAAGGAATTGCATGAAACTGCCTTCTAGCTTACGACTGTATCAGACATGAGGCAAAAAGAATAAGCCAGGTTGATTAAAACAACTTATCACCTTAAAAAAATTCAAGATGATGAAGTCTGGGCATATAAATTATACCTTTGCCCATCCAGTTGGAAGAGCAGGGTGGCAAGCTCGCTTGGCTAGAGTTCTCCACGATATCACTGTAATCTTTATATCCCTTTCTTATCTCTTGTCTTCTTTTTGCAGTTGATGTTTGTTTACTTCACTGAGAGCCTTCCCTCCCCCCCCACCCTTTTCCTTCTTTCTATTACTTCTAGCCCTGAAAGCTGAGCTTGAAAGTGGACCTCCTGGGCTCAGTCTAATGATTAAGCCATAGAAAACTCTCTGGTGCCGGTCTTACTACATGAAGCCTTGGCCACTTGGACGCTTTATAGTAGTCGTTGGTCATTCAGTTGTCAACTGTTGTGTGAGCTGAATTTAAATTTATCAACATTCTTGGGTGCTTACAAATCGTCGGGCACTAGGTATGCTATGAGAAAAAAAGAAGTGATTCTCCCACCTAACTTTCTTATCATTGTCTAGGGAGAACATTAGGCAAATGACAGAATGAGTTTATACAAAGTGCCTGTTGCCATGTTAGCTACATGATAGGCATCCCTATCTCTGTCTGGGGGCACATGCTTCCTTCCTCGTGTGACACACGAGTGTCCTGTTGAGTATCAGGAGACATTACATAGAGCGGTAGGGCGGGACCATGTGGACCAAGGCAGGGAGTGGTCAACTCTACTGGGGTAAAAGTGGGATGGCTTTACTCATGAGTTTAGCCTGAACCAAGGTGGAATTTACTCGCTGGGCAAGGTGAAGAATGTCAGAGAAAAGAACAACAAGTGCATGTGGGAGGAAGTACAGTGCAGTGTGTTTGGGAGTTGCCAAGACGTTTGAGTGGAGGTGGGATTGACGAGCAGAGGGTGAGGAGATGGGAGCTGGCAAGAATTAGCCTGGAAAGGAAGAGAGGGGCCAGATGAGAAAAGGCAGTGCCTGCAAACGAAGGAACTGAAACCTTATCCTCTGGGTTGCCTTTGAGCAAATCAGAGACTAGATCAAAACTGCATGCATGCTTTTTTTCATTATGACTTTGCAAATGAAGATGAGTTACCACCAGCAGAGCTTGTTGGCTGGGGGAGCATGTGGTGGGGATGAGTTTGAGATGAATCCCCTATCTTTTTCTCCCCACGTTCTTAGGGATCATGTGCTGCGAGATGACCAGCCTTGGGGTGGGGATGGGCATCTTAGCTCCCAAGTGGACCCAGGTTGATCTGGAGTCTAAGCCAGGGGTCTATGTTCTTACTTCCAAGCTATTAAACAGTGGCTGCAAAAAACTTCTAGATCATGGAGGGGCGACTCTAAGGGGGTCTGGAGTTTATGGGTGAATTAGGTGGTTATTGTTTGGGGCTTGGAAAGCCTTCTCCCTTTGGAATCCAGAGTTTGAACCATATCAACCAAGAGATGACTTGAGGATTCTTACAGCTAATCGGGTTGAATTAGCTCTATATGGTTTCTGGCCCAGCTTTACCTGTAAGGAGGAGCAGCTCCAGGCTGCTGGAAGAACACCCAATTGGCTGCAGTCAACTCTTGGTCACTAGAAACTACCGGAGCCCCACCACTGTGATGGTTTCCATGAGTATCCCTCCCTCCCTCCCTCCCTCCCTCCCTTTCTTTCTTTCTTTTTTTTTTTTTAAAGATTTTATTTATTTGACACAGAGAGAGAGATCACAAGTAGGCAGAGAGGCAGGCAGAGAGAGAGGAGGAAGCAGGTTCCCTGTCAAGCGGGGAGCCCGATGTGGGGCTCGATCCCAGGACCTTGAGATCATGACCTGAGCCAAAGGCAGAGNGGGGAGCCCGATGTGGGGCTTGATCCCAGGACCTTGAGATCATGACCTGAGCCAAAGGCAGAGGCTTTAACCCACTGAGCCACCCAGGCACCTCTTTCTTCTTTCTTTTTTCTTTCTTTCTTTCTTTCTTTCTTTCTTTCTTTCTTTCTTTCTTTCTTTCTTTCTTTCTTTCTTCCTTCCTTCCTTCCTTCCTTCCTTCCTTCCTTCCTTCCTTCCTTCTTTCCTTCCTTCCTTTCTCTCTTTCTCTCTTTCTGTCTCTCTCTCTTTCTCTTTCTTTCTCTCTTTCTCTCTCTCTCTCTCTTTCTCTCTCTTTCTCTCTTTCTTTTTTTTTTTCTCTACACCCAGTGTGGGATTCGAGCTCACAACCCCAAGATCAAGTGTCACACGTTCTTCCTCTGAGCCAGCCAGACACTCTGGTAAGTGTCTCTTTCTGCTCACCAAACTGGAAATAACCAGAAGAGAGGCAGAGAGACAGAGGCAAGAGAGACAGAAGTAGGACTCATCCACTCAGGACATGCAGCAAGTTCCTGATGGAGCCAGGACTCCCAACTCTGGTCAAGCACCCTTCTACAGTGGTGCATGTGTGTGGCTTAATTCTAGGTGCTGTGAGTAGGGATTCCTGAATACAGGGATGTTTATAACCTTGTTGGGGAAATGACTTGTTAGTAGGGCAGAGCAAAGCACTTCCTTCACTTGGGAGTAGAAAGAAGAGTAGGGAAGATCAGATGGAGCCAAATGCCCTCTGCCTGGAAACCAGAGAAAGGAATCTGAATTTTACTTTCTGCTTAAAAAAGTTTAGTGTCTCTAACAAGGACTAAATTGTTGCCAATTTGGTGTTATCCTTGCTTATTGTGAATAGAAAAGTTGGCCCCTCGTAGAAAGAACTTGACTGTCCCAAGCTACCAGATATTCTGTGTTCTTGATTTTGTATCCAAGTGTGTGTTGTTTCTCTGGAGGGCTTGGAGGATGACTTGCTTGAGGCCCCGTAAATGGAGGGCAAGCGACCAAGCTGTAAGCAAAGGCAAAAACCAAAAAGCCCAGTAAAAGAGGGTGGACCAATAAATAAAACACACAGCCTAGTGAAAGGTAAACTCTATAAAGACATTTGGAAATTGTGAAAACCCTGAAATCAGCTCCAGCCCTGTCATTATAACCACTGCACTGAGAGATGGTTGCAATATTCTCAGCCTGTTTGCACATTAATGCCTGAAAAATGCAATAATCGAGTTTGGTGATGTGAAATTTATTTAGGAGGCAGCCTATTTGCTGTGATCATTGGCTTAGGATGCTGGCACTTGGGAAAATTTTGCAAGTGGGTAAAGATGCTAGCCTTCATCCCAAATGATAGATGAGCCTTGAATGATGATATTCAGTGAGCATTCTTCATTCATTGCCTTAGAGTACTTTAAAAGATGGGCTCCTATTATCGCCACTATGTGTTGAGACTTGGACTGTTTAATTATTCTAGACAATTTATCTCTGTTCTTTTGCTCATCTTTCCTCAGTCCTACACCCCCCTCCTCTCCACCCCCTTCCCTGCCAACTGCTTCCTTCAGAAAATTGACACCCAGAAGATAACTGTCAGAATAAATACAACCCAAAGAAGTCTGCATAAGACATCTCAAAGGTCAGGATCTTGGCATGTTGTGGCATTGAAAAGCACACATTTGAGAAAAGCACACATTTTAAGATAATAATTCCTATTTAGGACTTCAGTGTGAAAGATCAGAAAGTTAAGATGGTTCAGAAAGGGGAGATAAAAAAAAAGAACTACAACAGATAGCAGAGTAGAAATGTTTAAAGGAGATATGATAGATTAAAGTACAGAGAAGAAGCTTGGAAACAATGTAAGACTTTGGAAAAGTTATGAAATCTAAGAAGAAAGATTAAGGTGACCTGTCATCTGAGTTAGGCAGCAGTAAGTGATGGGAAGGTAAGGTGGCTTTGGTTAAATCAGAAAGACCTGGTTCTCATCTTGGATCCACCACATAGGACTGGAATGGCAGGCATGCTACTTGGCTTCTTTGGCCCTCAGTTTTACCATCTGTGAAATGGGGATTACAACACTGAGTTCATGAGACTGTTTTAAAGAATGAAATTGTATATCTTGAGTGCCTTGGAAGGTGCTTGGCATATCATAGGTGCTCACTAAATGGTAATGAATAATAATAACAGTTGTAGATAACCTTCCATCGCAAGAAAGCCATGAGTTAAATAAAGCACACCATCTTTGGAATCTGCAAAACTGTGATGTAGTCCTTTCTGGAGGTAGAAAAAACAGCTTTGTAGAAGCTGGAATTCATAGGATGTGTTTGGGGAGCAGCAGCATGGTTGTGATACTGAGTTATCAGTGACTATCAGAAGTCAGATCAGGCAAGAGAAAAAAAAATTGTTCTTGAGAAGGCACCAGACAGAGAGTTGTCTTTAGCCTCTGTAGGGACTGCTAAATCTGATAACCTGGGCCCAAGCCTTGATGAGTGTTTCCATAGAAACCAGCACGCATGCACCGCAAGAGTGCATTTCTCAAAGCTTTTAGCCCATGCCCGCAGAGCCTGGCCCCAGAGGTGACAGGATGGGTCTTTATCCCTGAGAAGAGGTCCTGGCACCTGGCAGGCAGTTGAATCAGCCCATTTGTGAAGCCCTGGGAGCCCTGTCCCAGAGGAGAGACCCGGCCAACAAATCTTGCTATGACAGCATTCACATCTCTAAAATGGTCAACACACAACCGAAAAAATAAATCCAAACATCATCATCCCAGATCAGCCGACGACCTCCAGGACATGATTTTCCAAAGAAAGCAAAGGACCTGCATTGTTTTACACCACACTGTGGCTTGTTCTGAAACATTTTTCTCTTCTCTTCTTTTTCTGGGAAATGTTGATACGGCTCAGGGAACACCCAGCTCTGTCCTTGGCTTTTTAGCTTCTGCTTTCTTCTGGAGGACCCCAGAGCCCATTGCAGTTCCTCTTAAATATGGCAAGTGGCTCTTCACCCTACGATGGTAAAACTTATATGAAATTCAGTGTGTTTTTTGTCCTTGCCACATATTAAAAAAAAAAAAAAAAGGCTAGATCTACACTAACACAAGCTTCATTTCCCTGCATACTGAGCTTATATGTCCTACTTTTTCCAACTTGGGGAACATTTTAAAAGCCAAGCCTTTCTGTTCCTCTGACAAAGGAAGAGGAATGAGAAATGCTTTTGACCAAAGTGCTTCCTGCCCAGGTTTGACATCGTGTGGGCTGGTGGTTGGCTGGGATGGTAGGGAATGGAGACATTTAACCAATGAGAAATTGGGGCTTCAGTAAAGAACTGAATTTTTGAGTTGACTTAAAATGACTTAACTATTATCTCATGGTTTGTGGGAATTTCATTCGTGCCTCTGGAGATCTAGTGAAAATGTCCTCCGTGCTGATGCACAGAAACTGACACTCACTGAGAAGCTTCTTTGGCAGAGGGTACAAGACTGTACACACCCCAAACTTTGAGTAATAGTTCATGTTTGACACTTTTCCTTTTCCAGTATGCTCCCCTGCCACAGAAGAATAAGCAGAATGAGTAGAGATGAGTTAGTTCTAGAAAATGCTATTTATAAGATCCTTCTAATTTAAGGCCAAATAATTTAATTTTCTTGAGATTCTGGCCTTTGGCTTCATGTGCCTGAAGCTGGCAGATAGCATGCTCATTCAGTAGTCCTGGCATTGAGAGAAGGTCATTTCAGTATTTCGCTGTAGAGATTGGCCAGATACCGTTGGGAGGCAGGTTCTGTGGACCGGTGTCTCAAGAACCTCCTTGGTTCTTGAGCACCTGGGAGAACATCCATGGGGCCAGGTATGTGGTGTTGCCTGACCTCCACTCGCCTCCAATGCCTAGTATCTTTCCAAGGCAGTGGACCTCATCCTTTGCCTCTGGGACAGAGGTTCTCAAACTTGAATATCAGAATTTTTCCTGGGGATGGGAAAGACTTGTTAATGCAGAGTTCCACCCCATCCACCACCCAGAGGTTTTGATTCAGTCTATCCGAGGTGGGACACACGGATCTACATTTTAACCAGCTCCCTGGGTAGTATATGGGGTCACACTGTGAGGTTCTTGGAAGATTTTTCCCATTGAAAAAATCCCAGCTTTCCCCTTGTGGACTAATTGTGTTAGAAATAAGATAATTATTAAAAATAAGACATCCCAAGGTGACTGCCTTATTGTGCTCTTTGTCACTTTGGCCTTTCATGTACTCAGAAATCACCTCCTTTCCATCTCATACCCTGTAGGATGAGCCTGGGATGGGAGCTCCTTGGTTAGAGTCTTAAGTGCTAGCCTCTAAGGATTTGGGAGTCCTTGGCCTCAGCTTTCATACCTGTACACAAGGGGCTAGTGATACTCTGACCTGTTGTGGGCTTATGGGCAATGATGTGTGTGAACGTCTACAGCACACCGAGGGGCGCCCCAGACATGTGCTAGGTGTTCAGGCACTGCCCCAGACTCCCTCCTGGGCATCCTTCCTGAGGTTTCTCCCAACCTTGTTAGGTTGTGCTTGTGAACAGGTAGCAGAGGAAGGAGGAAGGAGAGGAACCAGAGTGATTTCCAGCAGAAATGCTCAAGAGGTGTAAATTAAAACCATCCTTGCTTACCCCAAGGTGTCAAATTTAAGTATTTGGAACTTAGGTGCTATGAGACAAGGGTGTGTGTGTGTGGGGGGGGGCGGAGAGAGAAAGGAGAGAAAGCAAGAGGACCTTAAGAAAAATAAAGGCAGCTTTTAGGAATCCGATCTGTCTTGTTGCATCTCAGCCCAACTCAGTCCAATTCCTGTGATGGCTAAGAGTGATGAATTGAATATCTCCTAGAGCCAAAAACTAATTATGTCCCTGGGCCAGGTTTTAGAATTCTTTTTCCACTGGAGCAGTGAAGCCTGATAGATGGGATGTTTCCTCAAATGGTTAATGCCATTGAACGAATGGCCCCTTGTGTCGGGTCACAGAGTCCTCATTCATTCAATTAACATCTTCCCTTGGACACCTTCTCTGTGCCAGGCTTTGTGCTGAACAATGAGGTCTCAGGGATGAGGAGGAATTGGCCCCAGCCCTCAAGGAACTCCCGATCTAAAGAGAGAGATAGACAAATAGATGAGAACAGCGTGGTTGTGGCTGTAATGTGACAAAGCAGCCCTGAGCTCGGGCTGCCTGTGCTAAGGATCTTTGCTGGGCTCTTGGGAAGCTGTGGGACTTAAGTAAATTACCTAACCTCTCTGGGATTTAGGACTTAATCTGTAAATTTGGGATTATAATTATGACTATTTCATGGAGTTATTGAGAAGAATAAGGAAAGTAATGAGTCTATATCTTTGACACATAGTAACCATAATAATAATAGTAGCTGAGGCTTACTATTGTAGTTATTAGTAGTATGGGCGGTTAAAGTCTTAGTAGTGGTGGTTGAAGTAGTAGATGTGATTGCATGAGACAGATGTTGCCCCAAGTGGACAGAACACCTGCCAGGGAGCTAACAGTTTAGTGGAAAGTCAGGGGACACAATGAACTGGTGTTTTTGCTGCTGCTCTTGCCGCTGGTGGAGGCAGCCCCAGGGAGTGCTTACCAGGGCGGAAGCAAAAAGATGCACAACCTGACACAGCAAGGAGGTCTGGAAAGCCCTCATGCAAAACTCAGAACTCTGGCTTTTCTGGAAGCTGGGCTAGGGCAAGGATGCTCAAAAATGAAACATAAGTTAGGGTGTATTCCATACCTGCAAAGAAGTAAAAACTGCACTTATCCAATGGGGCTGACGATATTTGGCTAAATATGGCGGCTGCTATATTAGGCAAGAAGCAGGAGGAGAGTAGGGAAAATTTCCACCAAATGGTATTCAACAAGGCGGGGCTTAAGGCCCTTAAGGGTATAGAGTTCACCTGTGCAGTGGGGGAGGGGTGGTTGTGTTTGTTGTTGGCATCATTTTTTCTTGTTCGTTCACTGATTCATTCAACTATTTAACAAATATGTTAGAATTCACACATTTCACAGGTATTAATTGAACATCTACTATGTGCAAGACACTTATCTTGCCCAAGGTCACACAGCTACTAAAAGGGTCTCAGTACTGAGAGATGCTCAGCTTCAGCCACTAGAGGGTCCTTGGTACAAACTCTTCCTTGGGATAAAGTTCATCAACCCTGGAGAGGGTCTATGTGTTGGGGCTTCTCCCCATTTATTCACTAATTCAGTTCACTGATTTACTGATTGAGTGATTTGTTCATCCATTCAACAGATCATTATTAGAATTTATTCAATCCAAAAGTGTCAAGTACCTATAAATGGCAAGGTGTCCACTATGTGCTGCCTGCTAGAGTGAGATACCCCCAAACGAGAGCAGGGGAGCACTGGGGTATTTCAAGTATAAGTTGACTGCCTTGACGTGACACTGGGGGAAAGTGATAGTCCTGGGATTTGATTTGCACGTCACTTTGCTGTAGCTTGGTGTTTTATGTTTAGCTGGTGGTCACTTGAGATAGTTCAAGTCTAGAGCATTATTACTTCTTTACCCCATCTAAGTCTAGACTTGAGGTTTTCCTCCTGCTAATGTAGGGATAGACAGTGAGTGCTCGGGTGGACTGTCTTCAAACACAGTGGTCACTGTTTCAACCCTCCTTGGTTGCATGAGCCACTCCTTCCATTGAGTGATAGCTTCTTTCTCCTGCCCTTGAATTGGGGCTGTCCTGTGACTTGTGTTGACCAAGAGCACGCAATGGACTTGTTTTGCCAGTTTCCAGCTTGGTCTATAAGAGACCTGGCAGCTTCTGCTTTAGCTTCCATGGAAGCCATGCGGAGGAGTCTGACTACTCAGGAGGGTGAGGCTATGAAGAAAGAGAGAGAGAATCAGCTGGCCCCATGGCCTTCCAGCCTTTCCCAGATTAGGTGCCAGACATGGTGATGCCACTTTGATTCTCTGGCCCAAAAGAACCACCCAGCTGACACCACACGGAAGAAAGGCAAACCATCCATGCTGAGCCTTGCCCAAGTTGCAAATCATGAGCAAATAAATGACCGTTGTTTGAAATCACTAACTTTTGGGGTGCTATGTTACTCAACAGTCAGTAATGAAGGCAAGCACACTGAGTATTACCATATTTACCTCTCAGGACAGCCTTGGAGGGCCCAGCCCACTGGGTCAGTGTGGTGATTTCACCCTTTTATACATAATCTGGCCTAACATCCAGAAGTTAAGGGCTTTACAGGTGAGGAGACAAATACAGGGAGGCCAGGTGACTTGCCTTAGGTCACATAGCGAGCCACGGTGGAGGTGGGTTTCAAACCTAGTTAGTCTGGCTCCAGGGTCCATGCTTGAACTAACCCCTGTGCTCTACTGCCCGGATTCTCCCAGCTCCTCTGGATGTGACTGCACTTTTTCTGCCCCGACTCAGGTGCTGAGAGCTTAGTACCATGGTCTTGGGTTTGACTGTATGTGGATTCATTAGTTTTGGCCTGAACCAAGTCTGTATTTTGCTCACTCTGGCCAGCCATCCCATAGGGACTGTGTCGTAAGGCAGGGGAGGAACAGGCATGAGTGAGTGTCTCCTGCGATCAAACCGCATCACTGGGGAGACCATTCAGAAGCAGTGCCTGGCGGGGTGGAACCTTCTTACACCCGAAGGGCTCTGTGCTTCAGATCCCTTTCTAGGTGTGAGGGAAGCCGTATCTCATCCCCACATATGGGCCACTCCTGAGGCCCCACTTGACCCTGCAGGGAAGTTGCAAGGTCACCAGGCGTTGTTTTTCATAGATTTGGATATTGGGTGCTCAGCCTGGCACGCACTGTGCCTGGGTATTATCTCGTCTCCTCCTGTTCCTACAGGTAAGCTGGGAAGCAGCAGCAACATTTGGCTAATGAGGAAAGGAACAACCAGACGTTGAACATCCGCATGTGCTTAACATCTACCATCCCCCAGCTGCTGCTCAAGAGAAGCCCCGTGAAGGCCACCACCTGATGGGGGCAGTCAGTGAGAAGGCTGTGGACATCCCCCAGGGTCCGCAGTGTGCTCGTGTTTGTTCATTAATTCAGTCCTTCACCCCACACATCAAGTGCCCATCTGTGCTGGGGACATGGTGGTGAATGAGCTAGAAAGACAAGGGCTTCTGTTCCCAAGAAGCTCTCGTAGCTTCCCCAAATGAAGTGTTGGGAAGAAAGACACCCCTTCACTGTTTACCCTGACCCTCAAAATAGGCAAGGCAACAGACTCTAGTTCATGCACGAATCCATTATTTACCTTCAATGAGTGATTTATTCAGTAGTTTGTCTATGAATGTCTGCTCTTTCACTTCGCATGGACACAGAAATACATGCATGGTCCCGACCCAGGTCCCCTGCTGTCCCAGAGCTGGGGTAAACAGGCTGGCTCAGGGAAAAAGCAACCAAGTTTTTCTCCAGCAGGTGGAGTTCCAGAAAGTTAAAGAGAAAGTTCCAAGTTAAAGGGAGCCTGTGAATCTGAGCCAAAAAATCTGAGCTTGGTAGAGAGAAGGCAATTAATTGACTTTGTTCATTTGTTCATTTCGATTCTATTTGACAATCAGAACCATACACGAATGTGTTGGTGATACCAGAGTAGTAGTAATAATAAACTTAAACTGTTTAAGTTCCAGAGGCTTTAGGCTCCAGACGAACGAGCCAGACACTGCCGCGTGGAAACGTTGAGTGATGACCCAGAGAAGTGGCAGAGCATAAACGTGAGGGTCCCCACAGCGAGAGCCACAGCAGGTCAGAGCAGGCTACAATCCTCACAGCGAGAGCCACAGCGGGTCAGAGCAGGCTGGGATACCCGTGCAAGGTGGCATTGGGAGTTTTCGAGTTGGTGGGAACCTGCTGGGATTCAGAGGATGGGTCATTCTCAAAGAGGGGGAGGGCAAGCTGGGAGAGGTAAGTTGGGTGAGTGGTCGTGTGCTTTTGTGACAAGGAAGGAGAGAGAGAGGAGTGGAGGCTGGTGGGAGTGGAGGTCCCTGAGAAGTCATGTGTCCTCTGGGCGCGTGGAGAGGAAGGGGTCTTCAGAGGTTAGGTGGCATCACCCTCGCCCCCGACACTGGAGCAGCGTGAGGGGTTGCCAAGGTGAGGGGGCCTGGATGGGGGCTGGAGCCACGGCGTCCTCAGGGATGGGGTGCTAGTGAACAGTTGGAGCCAGCCTGGAGTGGGCAGGCCTTGGAGAGCAGGCTGAGGCTTTCGGACTGTATCCTGGAAACAACAGGAAGCGACTGAAGGTTTCTGATCAGGGAGCCATGTTCTAATATTGATATTTTATTAAGAATAATGGGCCAGGTGGTATTGAAAATTCCCCATTAGACATTCTCTGCTTCCAGCCTACTCCACGGTTACCCTGTCGTGTGGGGTTTCCTTGTCTTTCTTTTTCCTCGTTGCCAAGCAGCGTCAACCTCTCTCCTCCTCTCCCCTTCTCCATGATTTCTCCCAGAAAGTCAAGTTTCCCAGTCCTTTCTTAGGCAGAGTAGTTTCTTCACCTCCCCGTGTCTTGGGCTTGCTCTGGGAGTCTTACCTTGACCTACAGCAGTTTCACAAGGAATGTCTTCAGAGTAAATGCAGCGTTGGCTCCAAAGAGGTCTTGGTGAATGGAATATTCTCCATCTTCCTCTGTGTATTATATGCAGTACCAAACAGTATGCCTGAATTGTTATATTATTTGTAAAATCTCTAATTAGAAAGTGACTCCTGCCCCAGGACTGGTTTTCCTTCATTATTTACCCAAGGGAAGACCCAGCCCATCATTTTGCCTGTGGCTTTTACACTTAGAAATCTGTGCCCACAGAAATCAGAAACGACTTGATGGGGGATGGGAAATCACTGTGGGTATAAATGCAGATCCTCACTGTCAGACTCCATGATGCTTATTAAGTGGTGGGTTGGATGTTGGCTTGGCTTGGGGTGCAAATTGGCAGATAACATGAGAATGTGGACTAACACGTGGAGGAGGGGGCTGAGTTTGGCGGGTGTGAATGTGTGTTTGTATGTGTGTGTGTAATATCTTTTGAATCACTGGGTGCACAAGTCTGACAGGATTTCCAGTCAGCAAGTGACTGCAAGAGCAAAGAGGAGCTGGAATCTTGCTTAGCAATCAGAAGACAAACATCCTTACAGGGAAGTCCTGGTCTTGTCACCTCTCTGTCTCTATTGGAAAGAACATTGATTCTGGCAAAATTTTTGCTCAACTTGAAGATATATTAGCTCAATAACCTACCTCCAAGATTCCTGCCACAGCCAAGAAGTTGAGTTTCACTGCTATTTAATGCAGTTTCAAGATAGCATTTTTTTAAAAAAAGATTTGCCTGTATTGGTGGATGAGGAAGGCTTGCTTATTTTTCCTCTGTATTTATTTATTTTATTTTTTGTGCATAGACACTGATTATAAAAGATAGCTCCGAGGTTGATAAAAACCAGCCTTCCTCAGCCTTCCTTCAGCCCGCTCAGAGAGTTGCCCTTATTTCCAATTATCCAACTCACTGGCTGCTAAAGTATTGCTCTTTCAGCGCTACAGACAAGAGGAATTAGTTACAGAGGCAAATTGCTTCGTTGTGTTTCTCTCCTGCGCCATAATTCACGTGGAGGGGTGTCCGGCATCGTGCTCAGATCCTTATTCAAAATGCAAGAGAAATGTGTGAGAAAACTCTCTCCCACCCCTGGTCCCACTGGGTGAACTGCCCATCTATCACCCAAACTAGAGCCAGCAAAAACACTCTCTCCGTCATCTCTCTGTGGTCCAGGTCCCTTCACGTTTTGATGAACCACCACCACTTCTAATTACCTAATGTTCCAAATTACATGGTGCCCCAAATGCCTTTAGAGCCGGGAGCACTTTGCAGGGTGCTGTGCTCCGTGGGATCAGAACATTGAAAAGTGACAGCAAGTATTTGGAAGAGAAGGGTTTTTGCTGTCACCAGATCCGAGTGTGGGTCCTGCCTGTGCAACTTGTCAATTCTCTTGAATCTCTGTTTTCTCATCTGCGAAAGGGGAATGATATTTCTCCTAGAGGTGAGTAATAGCAGAGTAATCATGCTACTTGGTATCTGGTACCTGGAAGGCCCTCACCCGGTTTCCTTTCTTGATTTAGCTAGATTTTGCTCAATTCATGCCTGCTTATTGAGTGTCTACTATATGCCCGACACTGAGGGGGATCCTAGGTTACAGCAACAGGTACGATGGCCCCTGCTCGCTGGAGACTTGCAGCACTGATAAGGCGAGCAGAGTATTCCATAAAACTGCAGCAAACTTCTACCTCTCCTGACCAGGTGAGCCCTGTGGGGAGAAGCAAGGCACAGTTTAAAAGCCGATTTAGCTTCCTCTCTAGTCAGTGCTTTCTGGTCTGATTTTGTCATGGTCTTGCTGTGACCACTGGAGCAAGCCACTTTCCCATATACAGTGTCCAGAGTTTTGGGGTGGGGGGATATCTCAGAGTTTTGTAAGGCATGAAAGACAATGGTCACAAGAGTCCAGTCACCCCAAATACATAATTGTTAGTCTAAACTGATGATTTTGATTAAAAAAAGAGTTTTAGGGCTAAAATTTCCTGCAAATGTTGACCCTTTGGAATCTGTGAATATGTGGCATCATACCTAACCTTACCTAATTATCTTACCTAATGCTATACGTGAGCCTTTAGGTTATGTTGGTGCCAGACTGGTTAACTTCTGAGTGTGCAACTTTTGACCTGGAAGATGGAAGAGAAGACAGGTCCAGGAGGGAACTTCTAGCTCTAGGAATCCAACAGCCCAGACATTTCAAAAGCTTCCATTTGCTCTGTTCACGTTGGATGCCCAGCTGGAGGGTGGAGTGTGTGAACGGGGGTGGGAGGGTGTCTGGGATGGGTGTGGGCATGTGTGTGTGTGTCTCAGTAGGGGGGAGAGTGGTCTGAGTGTAAGTGGGAAGGGCGTCGGGTGCCAGGGGTCTTGTCCCTGCCCTGTGTTTGCAGAGCAAACTCACTCTTTGTACTTGGACTTCAAGTTTACTTGGGGGCAGGGTGTGCTGCTGTCAAAAGATTATTGAGTGAGGGTCTATGATGTGCCAGGTGTTATTCTAGGTACCAGTGTGCAGTGGTGAATGAAAACAGGGCCCCAGCCCTCATGGAGACGTCTGATGGGGGTGCTGAAGTCCCCCTATGATTCCTTTATCCTCTCGTTTGTTTTTACTTTCTAGTATTATTCCTGTCTGTGACACCATAACTGTATTGCCTGGGATTCCCCAGAGGGCGGATCAAAGTAACCAAAACAGATACAGGGAATTCACATATTTGTATAAGAACTGAGAGATTGCAAAGGAAAGAAGGAAATAACCAATTTGTAAAGGGTTCGACTGTTCAGCCACATAAGAGAGAAGAGATAAGCCCATGTGGGAGAACGGATGAGCAATGGCTTATAATACTGTGTTACTACAGATATTCCTTGAAAATAGACAAGTGCAAACATAATTTAGGCAAAGTTATCTTCAGCATATTGGCTGATGTTGTTGCTTTTTAAATGGGCAGTTGCGAATAGCTAAGAAAGGAGGCCAGGAATTGATACTAGTATCTAAGCTGCTTGGAGGAAGCTTTGCTACTGTTGGTGGTACTGGTTCCTTGTGCATTTTGACCTTGATTTTGGCATTAACTTGCTGTGGGAACTTGAACCTGTCCCCATGGATGGCCCCTGGAGTCTCGGAGCCAGAAATCCCAGAGCTGGCGATGGTATAAAAGATGGTATAAAGGGATCATCTAACCATGCAAGGTATTAAAAGTAGACACAAGCTTTCCTTAAGTGAAATATACAAGCATTTGTGTCGGCTCGGGGGGCAGGGGGTGGTAG
>LNAC01000201.1:797409-870555 GCA_002007465.1 Ailurus styani | reverse complement strand
GGGGGGGTAAGGTTCTCTTTCAAAAGGGAGTGCAGCCTCATGGATTCAGGCTTGAGGACTGAGTCACTGATTTTCTAAAATTTGCATCTGGTTTGGAATGGTCTCCAGGGTGTGGGGGCCCAGGTAGCCAGGGGGGTCCCCTCCTCACTTCTCTTGTCCATCTTCTTCCCCTTCCCGCTTTTCCTCCTTCTTGCCCCAACCCCATCTTCTCCTTCCCCTCCCCTACTCTTAGAAAAGAAGCTCAGTGCTTTCTCCTGGCTGCTGACATGAGTTTACATGTCTCCCAGAGGTCCCCACATGGGTCTGGTCTCAGCTGCGCAGACCGAGACCCTGTTCGCAGACATACCCTTCGTTAGCTTCGTTCCCTTCCTTGACTCCTTTCCCCTCTCTCCTCTGCTGGCGGCTCCTGGAATTTCTTTTGAAATGAACTCCTTGTTCCCAAATCCTTGTCTTGGGGTCTGCTATTGGGGGAACCTAAGCTTAAACCTACAGATCCTTATACAGAGGGCAGCAAGCCATACCCATTCTTCTACACCCTCCTTTCCCTCATTAATAACATATCACAATGGTCATTCCATGCTGGTATGTCTAGGGTTTCAGTGTAGGGTACACACACGCTCAACCTCTGCAGAATTTTACATTTCATTTTCTAAACAACTCTGATATAGAACAGAACTTTGTTATTGTTGTTTCTTGAATTACAAATACTTCGGGCATTGAGCTGGAGCGTGAAAAACATGGCCTCTGGATGAGCCAGGCCTGGATTCAGGTTCAGCTGTCTCATCCCAGCTGTGTGACCCCAGGCCCGTTACTTAAGTTACCTGAGCCTCACTTTCTTCTCTGTAGAAAGCCGACCTACCTCAGAGCACACGAAACACCCTAAGACAATGGCTACAAAACACCAGGTTCGTGATTATTGCTCAGTAATTGTGATCTCCACCCTGACCTCCAACCCCAACCCTCACGGGGTTCCCAACGTGACATAGCATCTTTCACCTTGCTCTCTAGTTGGTGGATCTCTGCGGGCTGTTGTAGGACACAGAAGAGGGCGGGGGGCAGGATTAGGTTCAATGGGAAGCATCGAGCAAGATGTCCTAGAGGGGGTGACATATGAGCTGGGTCTTAAAGAGTGATTAGGATTTCACTGAGACAAGGCAGGAGGAAGACAGACACTGTGCACATTGTCCTGGGTAATTACAGCTCACCTGGCCAGAGGTGAAAGGTGCTCAGTGAGTCCCCACTTCTGGGATCAGCTGCGGGGGGGGGGGGCAGGACATTTTTCCTGCATTACCTGCTTGAGCACTAATTCCCCATGTCCTCAAATGGCTCAGAGCCCACATTGGCCTTTGTGTCTCAGACAGTACAGAGCCCTCAGTCCAAGGATGGATCCTGAAGGAGCTGGACAGTGACAGACCCTTGTTCCTTCAGTCCCCGAGGTCTGCAGAGAACATGGGGTCTCCTGTTTTAGCCCCAAGTCTTTAGGACAGAGGCTGCAGCTAATACACTTATTTTACATATGGTGTTTAAAAAATATAATAGAGCTGATAATTAAGAATTGGGAGAAGTCACTTGAAAATCTGAATTTTTAGCATCTTCTGCAAACTGGGACACTCTGGTGAAGCTCAGTCCACGTTCCTGTATACTAACAGTCCACGGGCCTGGGAAGAGCTGCCCCCCTTCCCAGGCAGGACCTGCACCCCTCTGCTAGCCTCAGGCTCCCACTGCCCCTCAACACGGAGCCAAAGATCCCTTACTCTTTGCTACTCTGCCTCCCCTATTTCTTACTCATCTGTTGAGGAATATTTCTCTGTGTCAATGTTTCTATCAAAAGACTAGTCGGGCCCCTGGGTGGCTCAGTTGGTTGGGCATCCCACTCTTGCTTTTGGCTCAGGTTGTGATCTCCAGGTCATGAGATGGGGCCCTATGGGGCTCCGTGCTGGGCACAGGGTCTGCTTGAGATTCTCTCCCTTTCCCTCTCCCTCCCCCTTTGGCCCTCTCCCTGCATGCACTTGTGCATACCCCCCCCCTCAAGTAAATAAATAAAATCTTAAAAAAAAAAAAAAAGAAAAAATAGAGCTAGCCAACCCAGTCTCACTTGCTTCTTCATCCCTGGGCCAAAAAGCGTAACCCTGAAGAGCGAAGGCAATGCTAAGTGGCCCAAAGAATGTCTTCTAGAATGTGCAGTAAAATACTTTCTGCAAGAACCAATTGCTTTTTGCTCCCATGGCACTAAACCTGAAAGTGCGACAGCTACCCTTTACAAATGAATCACTTGTCTGGGTCCATTTAGCCTCCTCTTGAGAAGGCACAGCCCACGGGGTAGTCTTGTGGCCAGTCACACCCGGGAGTTGCTACCTTGACTGATGAGGTGCAAATTGCCTCACTTGTGGTGAGGTGATCCAGACAAATGAGGTGAAGTTGACTCAGTTGGGGACCGAAACTTAAGCTGTTCAGGCCAAATTGACGGGTCAGAAAGGAGAAAGCTGGGGGCTGGTGTGTCCCCTGCCCTGCTCTGGCCTCCTCACCCCCTAGATGGCCTCCCTCCTCCCCAGATGGCCTTTCCACCCCCCAGGCAGACTCCCCACCCCCCAGGCAGCCTCTCCATGCATCAGGCAGTCCATGAGGTGCCTCTACCTTTAGAAAGGGTAGGCTGTGGGGATAGAGAGGGTTTCTCCAGAGGATCACTGGGCAATTTTCTGGTCTCTTGGAGATGAGCTGGCCACTTTTACACACTTAATGTTTTCTGGGAAGGGAGGAATTATACTTGCAACCCTGGGAATAAGTGTGACCTCTTGGTGGAGGCCTCAGCTCTACCCAGAAAGTAGAATTAAGTCAGGGTGGAAATGGTCCCTCAAGGGTCAGCTCAGATCTGGGCCCAGGAGGCAAAGCTGTCAGCCAGTCTGGAAGCAGAAGAGTCCCCTGGGGCCCTTGTTAAAAATGAAGTCTTCTGGGCCTCCCATGCTAACATTTTGGTTTGCAGAGTTTGAGGGGGGATCCAGGAGTGTGTATTTAACAAGAGCCGGGCCATTCCGGTGCAGGCAGGCTCTCCTGGACGCCACTTCCACAGAACCCCAGCTCGGTGGTTCTCAAAAGCCACTTCATGCATTTCCCCCCCTAACTAGTTAGAAAAGTACTTAAGGATTTATGAGTGTGTCCTCAAAGTGCGGACTTTGGCACTGCTGCAACAGACAGGCTTATTATTTTGGATTTAACACAATGGGATTATAAATTATTCATTCCCAGTTGAAAAAAGGAACTCGACTCAACATCTGGGGGCTGAACGCAGCATACACTTCGCTTATGCCATTTCTATAAAAACGGAATTCGGTTTCCATCGAGGTGCTGGTGCGGCTGCCTGTTTTCCCTTCTCTGGCAGGTTGCTCTGCTCTGCTGAGTGCCCACAGAGAGGTTGTTAACGTAGGGCTCCGTTGGCAGCCAAGGTTCCCATCTTCTTTTGTTCTTCTCCCCGTACGTGGCGTCAGACCGTTGGTTCCCAAGTGTTGGTGTGCAAAGAATCCCCTGGAGAGCTTATTAAAAATGTAGACTTCAGAAATGTTAGTTCGCTGGTGTTGGGTGAGGCCTGAGAATATGCATTGGAATCAGGATCCCGGGTGGACCACAGCTTTACCGTGGCTCTGGGGGCGCTCTTGGGGACACATAGTCATTTATCTATGGGACATTCTAGACTGTCTGGGGCCTAAAAGCTTTTCTGGGGTTGACAAGTGTTTGAAATTGGAAAAAATTATGTTGGCTCCTTATTAAGAATAGGCAACTACAAAAACCAAAGTTGTCTACTGAACATAACATGCCAACGGGATCCATTATTAAGTTTCGTATTTATAAAAATTTTACCTCACTTGAGAATGATTTGTAGGCTAGATGTTTTTTCTTCTGAATATGCATGATCATTGTTCAGAAGCCATAGTCAATGATAAATGACTTGTAAACTTTCAAAGGCAAAATTGCAAAAATCTTCAAAACATTTTTATGGCAAATACTTATTTATGTTCACATGTATATTTATGTTTATTACAGGATACAACTATGATTTAATAGGTTTGATGGCATGTTGGGATGTGTCCTTTAGAAGTGAAGGTCCTTAGGTCTTCTAAAGGTCTGGGATGTCCCTTAGGGTACATTTGGGATTTTCTTGGTCTTTGGGCCACTGAGTTCATAGTACCCATTTACTTGTGAAGTAGTAGGCAGTGTTGTAATCCCCATTTCACAGAGGAGGAAGTCAACTAGTTCACTGGTTTACCCAAGGACCAACAGCCAGTAAATAACAGTGTCAGAATTTAACCCCAAGTGTTAAGACTCAAAATTTAGTATATCTTATACTTCAGGGTCAGGAACCATACTTCCAAAGATCCTAATACTGCTCATTTGGGAGACCCAGATCTTTGAGTCAGCCAGGAATCAGTCACATTAGAGAGTCAATTTAAAGACTTTTGACCAGAATAGAAATGAATTTCGTATTTTGGGTCAGACAGCAACATGCTGATAATGATCTCCATGTGTAGGAGAAGCCAGCTAGCAGGGAGCTGGCTTTGGACTCATGATAGTACAGCTATTTTGCTGAAGATAAGGAGGGTGGGGAATGGGGGCTGTTGCTTGACGTATCTATAGATCTGCTCCTTGAGCACATTAAAATCCTGGCCATCTTGAAGCGTTATAGAAAGAGAGCCAGAGAAAGATGGCCCATGGGTCTTCTCACAAAAGCAGCCTGACTGGTTAGAGATCACGCAGTCGAAACCCAGAAAGACCCAGCGGACTCTGTCGGGAGAGCTTCATGCTTCTGCCCAGACTGCAGAGTGTCCCTGCCCTCCCTGCCCAAGGACAGCCTTGCCCCCAGATGTGCACCCCGCGTGGTCTCCCTCCCACGGCTGCTTCTGTTCAGGCTAGCACCGGTCCCTCTGGTGTTTTCGGAAAGGTGTCGAGGGAAGACAGTTATTGATCAGGTTATTTTTTTTCCATCTCTGAACAACAAGAAATACATGTTCACTGCAAGAAATGAGAAAATATGGGTAAGTCAAAAGGGAGATAAAATGCTCTGAAATTTCCCCATCCAGAATATCTTCCATTGATCTCTTAGTATACATCATTCGGGAATTCTTTTGCTGTATAAAGACATGCTTCCTGGTACTAAAAGGGGACCAGTTCTACTACATAACATGTTTGTTTTTTTTTTAACTAGATGATGTATTGTGAATGTTGTACCATGTAAATAACACACATCTATGGATACAGATACTGTTTGATGCATAGCCTTTATTGTACGGCTGGGACACAATTTTACCAATATCCTATTCTTGGGAAGTTCACCTATTTCTAGATTTTTAAATTTATAAACAATGCTTCAGTGAACATCCCTTGGCATACACCTGCTATCTTTCTTGAGATGAAAGGATTGTTCAATACCTTTGCATAGCTAAGGTCCTAAACAGAAACATAAAGAACACCTGTTTGAAAGTAGACACTTTGGTCCTGAATGATCAGCAAAGAATTTTTCCTTGGGAGCAAGCTCTGGTCACTGAGCATTCTGTGTTTACGACTGTGAGGGCTCTGAAATTTCACTCTATTTGCAAGATATCAAGTAAGCCTGCTCTAGTTTCATGGAAGCTGGCAGAAGAGACTTCGGGGTCAGAAACAAAGAATAGTTTATTGCTCACAGCAAGGAGAGTGGTCTGAGTATTAGCATTTACTCCAGTTTCCCGAATCCCAGTTCCCACCGTGCTACATGAAGGGGGCCAGATTCACAAGATCTTTAGAAATGTGAGAGACCCACAGGCCCAGGGAGAATTTTCTCCCACTATGCTGCTTGTCAACTGATAGGAAAATTATTAGCATTTTGGTTCACAGTACAAAATTAGTAATTACCTGTATATGTCGTGGAGTGAATATTTGGGGCCCTTCAAAGTTCCTATGTTGAAACCCTAAACCCTAATGTGATGGTATTAGAAGGTGGGACTTTTGAGAGGTGATGAGGTCAGGAGGATGAAGCTCTCATGAACGGGATTAGTGCCTTTATGATAGAGACCCCAGAGCGTTCTTTTGTTTCTTCTGCCATGTGAGGGTGCTTTGAGAACACAGCCATCTATGAACCAGGAAATAGGCCCTCACCAAGAGCCTTGATCATGGACTTCCCAGCCCTCAGAACTGTAAGAAACAAATGTTTCTAAGCCACATAGTCTATGGCATTTTTATTGGAGCAGCTCATATGGAGATTTTATATATATATATAAATATATATATATATATATATATATGATTCTGAGAGATGAGATAATGGGAGCTGACAGAAGTACTGAATAGATACATTTATCCAAAAGAGATACCTAAAATCTTCCCTGAGAGGTCACCCAGGCCAATCTCTTGCCTTCACCCAGAGTATCTTTTCCATCTATTATTCTCTTGTTGGTGCCGATTTGTGAGATACTGTGCCAGGTCACACAGTTCTTGAGTCTTACTCAAACCCACAATATCTTACTCTCAAATCCACAATATCGGTTTTGAGATCATTCTTAAACTTGGTCCAGCAGTGAAGTCTCTGGAATTCGTGGTGCTTTTTTGGGACATCATGAAATACATTATTTTTAAATATTGAGTTTAATAAATCATGTATCTCAGAGTAAAGTAGTAAAAATATGCCCATGGCTTAAGAGAAATTTATGGGATAAAGCTTTTAAATTGAGAAAATATCATACATTAACTAAATCTTATATGACCAGGAAGTCATTGTTTGATTTTAGTGGTGGAATGCCTCTGCGTACTCATGGAATATTGATGCTCCATGGGCCCTTAGTTTGAGAAACTCTGACTCCTGGGATTACCCAAGATGAATCACTTCCCCTTTCCAGGCTCCAGTGTCCTCATTCATATCAGGATGTAGCCAAGATTAGGACCCAAGTTGTTCAGCTCCTAGTGTGGTGTTATTAGTACAGCACCACCCTGCCTGACCTGAAAAGATACCCCAACCTCTTTCCATCCCTCTTCCTGATAGAAAGTTTCTTCCACGGTCTCAATCTTAGCAAATATTTTCTTGCTTGTTCCTCTAGTTTTAGAGGATGAAATCTTCTTTGCATAGAACCACAAAATAAAACAAAAACCAACCAAACAAAAACCTCAAACAGACTCTTGTATGATTTTAAAAAATTTTAAAGATGTAGACTCTTCTACTCCTGAAACCAATATTACACTATATGTTAACTGGCATTTATTTATTTATTTTGAAAGATTTTATTTATTTATTTGATAGAGAGAGACACAGCGATTGAGGGAACACAAGCAGGGGAAGTGGGAGAGGGAGAAGCAGGTTTCCCGCCGAGCAGAGAGCCCCATGTGGGGCTCGATCCCAGGACCCTGGAATCATGACCTGAGCCAAAGGCAGATGCTTAACGCCTGAGCCACCCAGGTGCCTCACTAACTANTTTCCCGCCGAGCAGAGAGCCCCATGTGGGGCTCGATCCCAGGACCCTGGAATCATGACCTGAGCCAAAGGCAGATGCTTAACGCCTGAGCCACCCAGGTGCCTCACTAACTAGCGTTGACATAAAAATTTGAAAAAAAAATGCGAAGGACAGAAAGATATTACTCTTCAAAAAAAAAAAAAAGGGATGTAGACTCATGGCATATGAATACTTGCATAACCTTTTTCCTCACCCCTTCTCCATAACTGTCCTCACCCTCTCTCTTTTGGTAGTTCATCTTTTGACAAGAAATAGTCCTAATTTTTTTTGAACCTCCATCTTTCTTTTGTGTTTTTCTTTCCCTCTTAAACTTTCCTTTTGACTTCTCTCTCTGTGAGATGAAGATTTATTTCAACCCTTTAGATTCCCTGAATTGGTCCATATTTCTTCATATGGACAATAATGAACTTTTCAGTTATAAACTATTTAGCCTTTTCATTCCAAATTTTTCATCTTTATTGCTGACTACGCATTTGGCAATAAATGCCGTTGGAAGTTACAAAATATGACCACAAGTTCTTTGACACTTCTCTCATTGAGAGATGGAGTCTACGTCCCTTTATCTTCGATCCGGGCATCCTTGTGCCTGCTTTGACAATAGCGTACACTGGAAGTACAGCTATGTGGCTTCCGAGACTATGCCATGAGAAACTTTAGGCTGCTGAGAATGCTTGTTCTTGGGGTCTCAGACTACTACTATGAAGTCCAATCCTGAGACTGTTATGCTACAGAGGCCACAACTAGCTTTTCTAATACCGTCCTAGTCAAGCCTGCCTTCCTTCCACCATGCCAACCCAAGCTCCAGTCACAGGAGGGAAGAAGCTCTTTTGGAATGAATCCTCCAAGCCCAGCTCTTCTAGCCTCTAGCGGTTGGGTCTTACTTTGTCTTAAGAGTCATCTCAGCTAAGACTCAGACACTGTGGACCAGAGAAGGACCAACCCTGCAGAGTCATTTCCTAATTCCTGACCAAGAGCATCCCAAGCATAAAAAAAAGGAGAGTTGTATTACACCACTAAATTTTGGGTTAGTTTGTTACACAAAAAATAATTATAATAAAATGTTCTAGTTTGAAAGTAAGGTGCCACCATAACAAAAACTTAAAACAAGTAGTATTGGTTTTGGGACTCAGTTGTAGCTGGACACTGGAAAGGCCTTGAGGGAATGGTTAGCAGAAGTTTGGCAGACCTCAAGGAGGGTGTTTTAAGAGTTGGTAGGGAAATGAGGACAATGTTATTGGAAGCTGAAAGAAAGGGGAGCTTTGTTTTGTAATGGTCGAAAGTTGGTCAACACTGTCGCATGTGGTAATGTCAAAATAAGAAAGTACTTAATGAGCTCAGTGATACAACAAGGGAGAATTCCAGGCAGAGTGCTGGAATGGCCACTTGGCTTCCTTGTTATGTCTCCAATCAAATGTGGGTGGAGACAGATGAATTAAAGAATTACTGTTCAGTTTTTGAATGGAATTTGGAGCAAACATAAAAGCCCCTGGACAGTCTTTCCACCCAGAAAAAATGTTCTCAAACTAAAAAAGAATCCCAGGGGGAAAATTAAATTCAGGACCCAGTCAGGAAAATGTGGTCTCAGGGTGAAGATGAAGCTAAGAATGTGACTATAAAGCCTTCCCTTTTTGGGAAAGACTTCAGAATGGGTTAAGATGATACCTCATAGATACTTTGAAATGGACAAAAATCTTCTAAGGATCTTAAGGATATACTTCATAGACTCTAAGAATCTTAGTGGTTCTGTCTCATAGTGGTCTCATAGGAAGCCCAGGAAATAGGTTTCTCTTGGAGATGTGTGGATGTAGCTTCTGTCTAATGGAGTAGACTTTAAATTGGTCATAAGAGAATCACGAAATTTTTAAAGGAATGACATCATATTTGACTGAAAGGGAAAGAGAAAATACAAAATAAAAAGAGGCTTTTGGACCTCCACAAAGTTCTATAGGCAGTAGATAAGTGAGAAACTACTCAACTGTAGACAAGGGCAGTTTTCATAGATGAGAAAGATGACTCAGAGGAAGCCAAGAGCTTGGGAAAAATCACTACCCAAGAGTAGAACTGAGTCCCAGAAAGGGAATCGACAACACATGCTCAGATGGATTGCAGAATTGCCATGGGCCAGTGACTGTTGTGTGCCTCTACTTTGCTCCTCTCTGAACAGGAGTGTCTGGATTCATTATCTCACACTCTTGTTCCACCATTATGTGTATGTGGGGGGTGGGAGGGGAGGTAAACAGTTGACAGGATTTCAGATCAAGAGAAACCATAGCCAAGACACTGAACTTGAAGAGCCTCATTAGCACATGGTGCTGATTTAGAAGATGATACTCTGAAACTTGAGCTGGAGCCTGTGATGCAATGAAACTGTTGGGGGTCTTGGAAGAAGCCGTGTGTGTGTGTGTGTGTGTGTGTGTGTGTGTGTGTGTGTGTGTGTGTGTGTGTATTTTTTTTATGGGGCAAGTATATTTTGCCTATGGGAAGAATATAAATGATTTGTGGCTGGAGCAAGGAGTGTGGTGATTTAAAAATATGGCTGCATATTCTTTGTCATTCCTCCCATCAAGAGTTGATATCTTTGTCTCCTCCTCAGAATTGGGGCAGGCTTATGACAACTTTGACAAATAAAGTATAGCAAAAATGATGACTTCAGAGACCAGATCATAAGCATCCAGGCCATTTCTTCTTTGTGCTTCTGGGAACATTTGCTCTTGTGCCTCTTGCCTTCCATGTAAAACTTCCAACTGCCCTGAGATGTGTGGCCATTCTGGCAAGGCCCTATGTAGGTGCTTTTGTCCTTCCACCATCTCAGCCTAGGTTCCAGACATGTGATTGAAAAAACCGTCATGGAGGGGACTTCTCCTGTTCTGGCTGTTCTAGCCCTACCTGTTCCAGACTCCTCTGGTTAGTGGAGTCATCCAAGCTGAAGGCCCAAACATCATGGAACTGAGAGGAGCTTTGCCCTTTTCAGATTCCAGGCTCATAGACTCTGTGAGCATTATACAGTTGTTATTATTATGGTATGCCAATTGATACAGTTTGTTATGTAGCAAGAGATAATTGGAATGATGTTCCTGCATGTCAGGTGATATAAGAGCCCAAGGGTTTTACTTGGGGAGAAGTCTGGACCAAAGGGATTCCTTGGAAGAAGTTATTGCATAGACCTTTGCTTCGCTCATGGATGGATAAAGAGATTTCATCATCTAGAGGGATTTGCCAAGTATCTAAGAAGAGTAGAATCTCTGTTATGGGAAAAGAACAGGAAAGCCCCAAATGCTGTCTTCCACTCCAGATTCAGTAGAATTCTGGGGAATAAGAGTATGGATCTTTGGGTGAACGGTGGCTTTCCCAGAAAATCCTTTGCTATATGGATGAGTAGGACAGTTTATGGCAAGAAGCACGGCACTAAGATTTTGCTGGAGCATTAAGTGGTGTGGACAAAGGCTTTGATTCAGAACAGAAAGGACATGGGGACAGTAAGCAGACCTTCCTTACCAGGAATCTAGAACATTTGTTTGTATGACACTTCATTTTGTGTATCATTTTTTTTTCCATTGTGGTTTCAACATCCTTCTTAAATGTAAGACTATTAGCACTACTGATGAAAATCAAAGGTTCTCAGATGTGAAACTCTTTTTTGAATTCCTTGATGCATGAATGGGGTTATCTTGTCATAATAGAATCATAAACAAGCAACTGTTCCTATAAGAGATCTGGATGTGCTAGGCTTTTCTCTCCTACCCATGTTCTAGATATCCTTTGTGAAGTTGGGGTGCCTGGGTGCCTCACTCGGTTAAGCATCTTTGGCTCAGGTCATGATCTCAGGATCCTGGGATCAAGCCCTGTGTCAGGCTACCTGCTCAGTGGAGAGCCTGCCTCTCCCTCTTCCTCTGCCCCTCCCCTTGCTTGTGCTCTTTCTCAAATAAATAAAACCTTCAAAAATATATATTCTTTTTGCTCTTCAGAGTGGAAATTGGCCCTTGAGTTATCTGATAAGGTAGTTTGTCTTTGAGCAAATATTTGATTTGGCAAAGGCATATGGTGAAATTGGTTCTATTTGATTAATTTGATCAGTATTAACTGATATTTAGTTTGTGCCAAGCATTGTGCCAGGCTCTGCCTTAAAGAAGAAAGAAATGGTCTGAACCCTAGTTAAACTATTTATTGCATGATAGAAAAAATTTTAAATGCTATAAGCTTGGTTTGCTCTTTCATTGGTAATAATACTCCTTTTAAAGATTTGTTGTAAAGATCAACTGAAATCAAAGGGGAATAAATAGAATAAGATTTACAAAACACTTTTATATTCCTTAACTCATCAGGAGAGGATGGTGTTTCATTCAGTCATTTACTAATTCAAGCAACTTTTACTGTGTGCCGGTCTGGTGCTTAGCACATAGCAAAAGCTCAATCAGCATTTGCTAATATGGGATTATGGGATGACTGGGGATCATAGTTCTTTCTGTGGGACAAGTTCCCCCACCCCTACTGCAACATCAAGGAAAGGTGAGTATAGGTGTTGGGTTGAGGATATCCATTTGGGGAGGTTCTCCTTCCTTAAGTCACTTGATGGACGTAGCAAAGGGCCTCTGGAGGTGATAGTAACCAATGGTCCTCTATACTGTACCAGCCTCGTTGGACCTGTAGGAAAATGGAGATTGACTGGACTCCCTTACTGAGATGACCAAGGGATCCACTCCTTACCAGTCCCAGATTCACTGGATTTAAGGGTAGTTGGTAGGTAGAAGGATCCAAGAACAGAAAGCAGAGAAGATGGAGAGAAAGGAAACACGTTAGGAAAGGAGGAAGGAAGGTGAAAGTTTTTTCTCCAGGAAATGTGTGATTCAGAGAAGCTAGACAATGGCTAATGCCCTCTGCCCCTCAGAGATCTGGATAAACTTGCTCTGAACCCCAATATGGTTAAAACCTTTCCTCTGGAAAGCCGAGAGCCCCACAGCCTGGCATAGACTTTGCTCTGCTGCGGAGCGTCCATGCCCAAGGACCCCGACTCTGCCATATGCAAATTCCCACAGGTGTCCGTGCAGGTGTCGGCCACATGGTGTGTTTGAGTGCTCTGAGGAGCATCACACAGTGCTGTGTGCCAGTGCCCTGTGACTTCCTGGCTGTGTGGCCTCCTTTCTTACGGCGCGCCTTCCAAAGCCCATGCTCTGGCCTCATGAACCTTTCTGCTCACCCCCTTCTCACAGGGGAGTCAGGACCCTACTCTAAATGCATCTCTTGTACAAAACAGCCCTGCAGCCTGCCTTCCCCTGACTCCTCTTGGAAATGTGAGAAATACAAAGATCTCCGTAACTGGGTGGTGTAAGGAGTCACATCAAGCGAAATCCAGTGTCATTGGAGTGCAGCTCCATGTAGTAACAGCAACTCTTGCCTTTCCCCTCGAATGTCGGGAGCCTCGTTTGTCCCCAGGAGATGCAGAGACACCCCACCTCTGTACTTTCACTGAGTACTGCCTCTGAGGCCTGGCTCCAGGCAAAAAAGGAGTCAAGACATCTGCCTGGGGAGATGGATGCATGTCTCAAGTGAGTAGACAGTGGAGACTCCAGAAAGCCCGTCCCTTCCAGACGTGGCTGAGCAGATCTCCAGATCCGGTCAAGAGGGCCTCACGTTCATCAAGGCTTCAAGTGTGGAGTCTGATGTCATTGCCACAGGTTTCCACACGCAGTCCTTGAGCCACTCTGACAAGACTGAAAGAAGACATTCATCAAGTCATATTAAAACTGCATCCCTTTATTGGATGACAATTTGTGAAATGTAAGCATTTACAATGTGTTCTAATTCTGTAGCGCAAGATTCCTTTATTTTCAGCATCCGCAGAGCTGCAGACAAAACAGAAAAACTAAACAGATACGGCTTAGCCTTCTCTTGTCTCTGAAATACCCCGAGAGGTGGCAATCTCTGTGTCCTTGGGGGCAAGAATTTGTTTTATGTTCTGCTCCGTGGCTGTGTCTATGGAGGAAGCAGTAATGAAGACAAACCTGGTATCTCCGAAATGAGGTTTGTGAGGATCATAGAAACCTCACAAAAGCTGAAATGGCAGGCAAGTGGATGCTCCCCTATTATTTTTGGCTATCACCATGGCAGTTACCTTAGAAATTGCTGGAAGTGAACACTGAGCTGGGATTATGTGGGGAGAAGGGATCAGCTCGTGTTGCCTGGATCTGGCTCGAGAACTGAGAAATGATGACCCTTTAATGGTCATTCCATCCAGGCAGTCGTGTTCTTGCTGTCTTGGCCAACGGTCCCCGTGTTGCTGTAATTTCTGCTTTAAATGGCCACTCTGCAACCTTGTTTCTTTGTTCCCTCTCCAAGTTTTGCAAGCTGCCTGAACCCCCCCATTACATAACCATTTATATACTTTGCCTTATAACTGCAAATGAAAGATGCCTGATGGAAGATGCAAGATAGTAAGCGATCTGGTCCTCTCAATGTGACCAGAAGAAGCATAAATAAAACCCGACAGTTTGCACATTGACAGAGCCGCAGCTGTAATGAGTACTGTCGGGCAGAAGCAGCCCTGTGCTATCCCATTATTAATGCTCTCCTGGAAAAGAAGGGCCTCCTAGCAGCAGTGTGTTGCTTTCTGTGGTGTCAAGAAACAAAACTGGCAAAGGAGATCATGTCCACATTTCCTTAAAGGAGAGAATATGAAAGTTTTTTTCTGAAATTGTCCTTCCTTCCAGGGGTGTGTCTGCTAGGACTTAATGAACATATGGCACCCACACCTTCCGATAGGAGTTGGCAATGACCATGCTTCTTCCTTTGGAACAGCGCTGTGTCTAATTCTTTATGTCCTCAGTACCTAGCACAGTACCCGGAGCTTGGGATGCTCCCTCCATGTCGGTGGATTGGGTGAATGATTGAATGGAAGGAAGAAATTAATGCATGCCATTGAGGGCTGAGGAAAGAAGGGCCTGCTGAGAGCTCTCAGCTCTCTCCTTCCTTCAAAGGAATCACTTATGCAGGACATTCACCAGATGCCACTTGATGAAGTGCTTGTGCGTGTTGGACAGATGTCGAGCTGTGACCAGTGCTGTCACTCAGCCTTCCTAGGAGGTGACGGCAAACAAGGACCATTTGTGGCTCCTTTGAAGTGTACGATCAATTGGCTTCATTAGTCATGGGCATTTGAAGTTTACCGAGAACAGTCTCAGAAGTTAATTTGTTCCTGTAGAACATTTGAGAATTGACTATGTGCCAGACACTCTTCTGAGCCTTTTTGTCACAATTGTCTATTTAATTTCTCTCCCATCTGATGAGGTGTTTAATGTTACTCTGAATTCTACACACGGGGCTGAGGGATTTGTCTCAGATGGCAGGTTTTGTAAATGGCTTCACTGAGGCTTGAGTCCATACATTTAGGGTGTCTCAGGACCCCAGGCTGAACTGGATGTTGTGATGACGGCTAGGGCATCCCCATGTATCCAAGATGGCGAGCGGTGGGAAGAGAGAGAGGTTTGTCCCTCTGTCTGTGGTCCTCGGGGTTCTGAGCTTCTGGAGGGGCTTGATTCAGTCCTAGTGCTCAGTAAAGTACTGAACCTTAGGGGATTAACCACTTGGTTAAAAAACGGAAATGCTTTCATGAAGCAGGTGACTGGAAGGGGAAGTTTGAGGGGACTTAGCAAATAAATCGTCCAGTCTCAGGAAGAACATAATACAATAGTAGGTCTGCCAGTGAGCACGGACATCATCCAGCTCACTGGCTCCCAGATGCTCCGATTTCACAGGTTAGGTTAAAAATGTAGGGGCGCCTGGGTGGCTCAGTGGGCTAAGCCTCTGGCTTCGGCTCAGGTCATGATCTCAGGATCCTGGGATCGAGCCCCGCATTGGGCTCTCTGCTCAGCAGGGAGCCTGCTTCCTCCTTTCTCTCTGCCTGCCTCTCTGCCTACTTGTGATCTCTCTCTCTGTCAAATAAATAAATAAAATATTTAAAAAAATGTATTCAGGGCCGATTGATTTGACTTTTAATTTTGTTAGTGAGGGTATTTGTGTGTGTGTGTGTGTGTGTGTGTGTGTGTGTGCGCTACTACCAGCATTTTAAGTGGAAGGGTCCTTCAACACTCAAAAGTTTAGAAAGGATAGAGATTCAGAACAGATAGTTTCTCTTAAGAGAGTTGGCGACTTTCTATTGGCATTTAAAGAGAACTGATATTCAATATTTCTTCATTTCTGAAATGTGATCAGTTACAAAGCATGCCTTCAACTCAAACTGAGTGGACGATGCATCCTGATTTTAGAAGTCTTGAAGTAAAATGAGTTTTTTTCTGCATCTGAAAAAAGATGAAGTCTGTGTTTTCTTAATTATTTGCTGTCATATGACATGTATTTATTTTCTTGGTACAGGTGTGTGCCTTGGCTGGGGTGGGGGCAAGGCATCCACATGCAGTGATGCTCTGGAAAAGTAGATCTCAAACTTGGGGCATTTGTTGAAATTCCATTTCACGAAGTTATCTTCACTCGGTTTGTAGGTTTCTGGGCAATCTGGAAGAAACCACAGTCCACAGTCTCCCCGCCCTTCCTTTGCAGGTGTGTGGGGAGATGGTATGTGTGCGGGTCTCTGGGTCTGTAGGAAATGGCTGCCCATGTGGGACTGGTCTCCTCCCAGGCCCTGCTGGCCCAGTGTGGCTCAGTCAGAAATTTGCCTGAGAGGCAACTGACCATGGAACTTCTTTTATTTTTTAATTTTATCTTCATTGACTAACTAATATATTTATATCCAGGATGGGCACTGGGGACCATAAACTCTGTCTAATCTTATATCAATACAAAAAGCAGATTCAGGGAGACTCTGTGGCTTGAGGTCACCCAGAAAATGGTTGACAGAATCTAGATTAGAACCCAGATTGTTAATCAGTCATCCTGGTTCCAAACTTTTGGTGAGTGTACCTAGACAGTGCCTCACTTTCCACCCAGACAGATGCAAAATCAAAAACGTACTCAGATGGCCCAGGGGCCCAGGCAGGTGAGGGACTCAGGTGACCAAACCCTTTATGTCCACTGAAGCACCACCTTCTCCTCAACCTTGGCCCTATTGATGTCAAGTGAAAAATGTAGGCTCAGAACTTCTGATTGTATAAGGGAAAGGAGGAAGTCAAGGTTTCATTTAGTCTTAATTTCTTTTTTTTAAAGAAAGGTCTGGATTCTTGGAAGCTTGGCTCCCCTGTGTACTCCTACAAATGGACCTGGAGAGCTTGTTTGCAGGTTTAGCAGGAGAGTGTAGCTATTTGTATACCCTTGACCCCAAAATGGTCCTTTTCTATCAGGGAAGGTCATCCTCTTTGATGGAGCATGCGGCTTCTGGAGGGGTGCTCACAGATCATTGAGGGAGGAAGGGGACACCAGTCTGGACAGCCAGACCCGCTGAATCCAGCCTGGGGATCCGTGGGGTGAGAGATGTAGCAGCCAGATCACCTTCAGATCCAGAAGTCTAGATTTTAAGATTTATTTATTTGCAAGAGAGAGGGATTGAGTGGGAGGAGCGGGGGGAGGGATAGGGAGAGAGAATCTCAAGCAGACTCTGCACTTGAACACAGAGCCTGGCATGGGTCTCGATCTCACGGCCCTAAGATCATGATCTGAGCCAAAACCAAGAGTCAGACACTTAACCAACTGCACCACCCAGGCATAACCTCAGAAGTCTAGATTTTCAGTGAAATCTCTCACATTTTAAATTTTGGCAATTCAGAAATTAAAAAAAAAAAAAGCGACCTCCAAAGTCAAACATCGTACAAGTCCCACCCCCCGCCAAAAAACCTGCAAAACCCAAAACCAGAACCAAAAAAACATGTCTCTGGGCCACCTTTGGTACCTTATTTCCAATTTGCAGTGTCTTATAAAGAATCATTGAAAGTTTTGATTTGGATCCTTCTGAGGTTTGACTTGAAGAAATTTTCATGCAGTACACTGTGATGACCCATAAGACAGAATGTAGTGATGCCATTATTTAAGAACAGTTTATAATGGTGGGAAAAGAGTTATGGCACAGTTAGTGAATAAAGCAGGCTAGGACAGTTTTGATATGCTGTGATCCCCACTACACAGAAGTGTCTCTAAAAGACACATGATAAGCAGTGAAGAGCTGGTGTCTCTGGGTACAGCTGTTGCATCTTCTTCTCTGTACATCTTTAAACTTTCCAAGTTGTCCATACTAAACATGTGTTCCTTTTGAGACAAGAAATTAAAATGCTCTTGTATACTTATACCGCTCTTGGGAACATATGCTAAAGCTATTACATAAACTAGAAAGAGCTTTATGCACAAAATTCCTCTGTTTTATTTAAAATAGGGAGGAATTGGGATGCCTGGGTGGCTTAGTTGGTTAAGTGTCTGCCTTCTGTTCAGGTCGTGATCCTGGGGTCCTGGGATCGAGTCCAGGATCAGGCTCCCTGCTCAGCTGGGAGCCTGCTTCTCCCTCTGCCTGCCACTCCCTCTGCTTGTGCTCTCTCCCTCTCTCTCACAAATAAATAAATATAATCTTTAAAATAGTGAGGAATTGGTCAAATGTCCAACAATTGAGCAATGTCTGTGTAATATATGGAACATTTATATAGTGGAATATTTTGCAATCATTGTTTTTGATCTTGATCACATTATTAAGTAATAAGATAAAATAATGATTATAATATAAAATAAAAAAATAGTATATATTATTGCATAAGCACATGGATTAAAATTGAGCTTAAAAACACTTCAAGTGTAGGAAAAAGGCTGAAGAATACTGCCAGAGTATAAGCTAATAGCTCTATGGTTAGCCAACAGGTTATAGGCAGGCAATTCTTTTCCCTATTTTTACTTTTTTGTCTTTCCTTTCCCCCCCCCGCCATATTTTCCAGATTTTCTATAGTATGTTTGCAATACTCTTTTTTTAAAGGCTCTCATTAACTTACCCTAGATAGGCATTAATATTTACACAAAAGGCTCTCTTTTTGATACAGTTATTTTTTCCCCTAATTCGGTGATATGGTTTATTCCCTAGAAATATACTTCCTATTCTTACCTTTTTCCTTGGCTACCAGGAAGCTCAGAGATTTGCTATTTGATCCATATTAGCCTTGTTGTTTGATTATTTCTTCACCCCTTCCAATTTTAAAATTTGTGTTTGATATTCTTAATTTTATTTTCTATTTATTATTTTAGAACTATTTTATTTAAAACTACCTCACATTCTCTTAGAAAATGGGTAGAGTGCCTGTTTTAATAAAGAATGATTCTATAATCATCTCATATTTGCAAGTGACACTACAGACAAAGGGCTGATAGCCAAGATCTATAAAGAACTTCTCAAACTCAACACCCAAAAAACAGATAATCAAGTCAAAAAATGGACAGAAGACATGAGCAGACACTTCTCCAAAGAAGACATACAAATGACTAAAAGACACATGAAAAAATGTTCATCATCATTAGCCATCATGGAAATTCAAATCAAAACCACACGGAGATTCGACCTTACATCAGTTAGAATGGCAAAAATTGACAAGGCAAGAAGCAACAAATGTTGGAGAAGTTGTGGAGAAAGGGGAACCTTCTAACACTGTTGGTGGGAATGCAAGTTGGTGCAGCCATTTTGGGAAACAGCATGGATGTTCCTCAAAAAATTAAAAATAGAGCTACCCTATGTCCAGGAATTGCACTACTTGGGTATTTACCCCAAAGATACAGATGTAGTGAAAAGAAGGGCCAAATGCACCCCAATGTTCATAGCAGCAATGTTCACAATAGTAAAAGTGCAGAAAGAGCCAAGATGCCCTTCAATAGACAAATGGATAAAGAAGATGTGGTCCATATATACAATGGAATATTACTTAGCCATCAGAAAGGATGAATACCTGACTTTTACATCAACTTGGATGGGACTGGAGGAGGTTATGCTGAGTGAAATAAATCAAACAGAGAAAGTCAATAATCATATGGTTTCACTTATTTGTGGAACATAAGGAATAGCATGGTGGATATTAGGAGAAGGGAAATACGAAGGGGGAGAAATTGGAGTAACAGATGAACCAGAGACTATGGACTCTGGGAAACATGGGGAGTTTTAGAAGGGAGAACGTGGGGGGATGGGTGAGCCTGATGATGGGTATTAAGGAGGGCACAGATTGCATGGATCACTGGGTGTTATATGCAAACAATGAATCATGGAACACAACATCAAAAATTAATGATGTACTGTATGGTGACTAACATAACACAATAAAAAATATTCTCTTATCTAGGATTTTACTTCATGATGTTTGCTTATTAATATATTCTCACTGCCTCTCTGACCTTTTGGACTTAGCCTGCCTAACTCCAAGGTCTAAATTTTACAGTGGCTGGGGGTTTGCATGACATTATTACTGTGATTTTTAGGTTCTGGTTTAAATATAATAGGAGCTCAAATAAACTTTTGCTAATTGATAGCTGAAAAAAATTCTACAATCTTCTCTTTCACAGTTTTGGAATAATAAGGGAAGTGTTAAGTAAAACTTTGACTCTACACATACATATGTGTGTGTGTGTATATATATATATAATTTATAAATATATGAATTCTTTGAATACATATGAATCTTTGACAATCAAAAAGTGTTGACTGTTTTTCTTTTTACTATTTTTCTTCTTTTAAGTACTTGGGATCTTATACATCATAAAGGTATTAATTAGAGTGCTTAAACTCTTCAATATTTAGAAGAAGTTTAACAGAGCCTATGAAATCTAACTGTGGATAAATACGCAAACTAAAAATTTTCTTTGCTTTTGTCTGAAATTATAGCAGCTCAGTGTGGTAACACTTTATCTCATGGTGATTAGGTTGTTTAATTTGCAGTTAGACATGTCTTTGATACAGGAAAAAACCAAGAAATAAGTTGTTAATTAATCATTGCAGTGTATTTGGAAGTCCAAACTCTCAAAGGCTACTGTTCTAGGAGGAACAAAATGGAAGGAGTTTGTTGCAATGAAATATGGGCCATGTGGATATTCACTCTGCTTCTGGTCTTCTTGGGGCACCAGGTGATATCACAGAATGGATTCTTCCTCTGTGGCTTCCACTAAAGGGGCTTTGATTTTCAGTGTAAATTGAAATGATTTTTCTTTTACATGCAGCAGCAGTTTTGTACCTCAATCTAATGGAGCTCCCTATTTCTGTGATTTATTATTCTGCCTTCCTGCTGTTCGCTTAGTCCTCAGAATGGCTACTGGTGATGGATCCATTAATATGTTAGGCCAGTAAATCCCATCCATTGTCATGGAGGTCCTGGGAGGAAAGCATGATGCTGGCCACAAGCATTGGCTATTGGCTAAGAGGCTGGACTGGCCACTGGCCTTCCACTTCAGATAGAGTAACTGTTATTGGACTGAATAACTGCATCCTAATGCCAACCACTTCTTCATGCTTGTCTCTTTAAGAGGAGGAGCACCAACCATGATCAGAACTGCTGGATTTGAGTTCTGGCTCTGCTACATAATAGGTCCATGACCTTGAGAAAGACTTGAGACTTCTGAGCCTCTGTTCCCTCATTAGTAAATTTAGAATAACATTTGATCTTGTCACATCATTGGATAACAGTGAAAAGTCAATCAAGATATTTTGCTCTATGTAAAGTGCTCCAACACGGTCATAGGGGTTCATTTGTCTTCCCAGACCCACTTTTCTACTTTGGGATTAGGATTACCCTTCTTGTGGAGGAATCGCTTTTCCTTGTCTCTCACTCTGACATGTGTTCCTGTGGGATCTGACACACTGGAAGATAATCCTGCCTTTCTGGGCACAGTGATTAGTCTAAAGATAGGCATTTCACCTGTATCAGTTACCTATTGCCTCATAGCCAATCACCCCAAAACTTAGTGATCTGATACAAGGATGACATTATTTTCACTCTTCTCTGAGGTTAACTCGGTGGTTCTTGTGCTGGTCTCAGATGCATTTCCTCATGTTGCTGCGGTCACTCGATGCTTTGAGTGGGGCTGGAGGGTCCATGACGGCTTCCCTACGTACTTAGGTGCTTGGAGTTGGCCATGGTCTGGGTCTCTCCATGTAAGTCCATCTCGGGTTTCCCTTCATAGCAGTGGCAGCACTCTATAAGGGCATAAATGGAAGCTGAAGCCCTCTTGATGTCAAGGGTTGGACATCAAACAACTTGACTTCTATTGCATTTTAGTCAAAGTAAATCACAGGGCTAGCCCAAATTTAAGACGAAGGGAAATATATTCCACCTCTTTTCTTTTTATGTTGTTAGTCACCATACAGTACATCATTAATTTTTGATGTAGTGTTCCATGATTCATTGTTTATGTATAACACCCAATGCTCCACGCAATACGTGCCCTCCTTAATACCCGTCACTGGGCTAACACATCGTCTACCCCCCTCCCCTCTGAAACCCTCAGTTTGTTTCCTGGAGTCCATAGTCGCTCATGAGTCTTCTCCCTGTCTGATCCCAATCCCCCCCCCCATGGTATTCCTTATGTTCCACAAATAAGTGAAACCGTATGATAATTGACTTTCTCTGCTTGACTTACTTCACTCAGCATAGTCTCCTCCAGTTCCATCCATGTTGATATAAATGATGGTTATTCATCCTTTGTGATGGCTGAGTAATATTTCATTGTGTATATGGACCACATCTTCTTTATCCATTCATCTGTTGAAGAGCATCTTGGCTTTTTCCACAGTTTGACTATTGTGGATATTGCTTCTATGAACATTGGGGTGCATGTTTTCTTTTCACTACATCTGTATCTTTGGAGTAGATACCCAGTAGTGCAATTGTTGGGTCATAGGATAGATCTATTTTTAATTTTTTGAGGAACCTCCACACTGTTTTCCAAAATGGCTGTACCAACTTGGATTCCCACCAACACTATAAGAGGGTTCCCCTATCTCCACAACTTCTTAATGAGAGGAATAGAAAAATCATATTGCCAAGTGTCTTGTGTATATGGATGGAAGAAATCATGCTCTAAATTTGTAAATAATCTACCACATTTCTGAAGCTGGAAACATTTGGGGTCCAGATCCATTAGCAGCCATTGTTCCAGCAGCCTTGTGGAAGGAATTGGTATGCAGTAGACACGGATAGAAGGGACCTCTGGAGAGAGGCAGAAACATGAGCTGGAGGGCTCTGTTTGTTTAGGCCATGCTGTATTTGTTCTCTGCAGTTTGGATTACATGAGCAAGTTAGTCCTCTTCACCTTTCTCCTAATCTTGGGTAAGTCGAGTTTCTGTCCTGTACTCTCCAGGAGACCAGCTGTGGATACATACTTATTATATTCCCCTTTGTTTACCTCCCCTAGAGAATGGAAGAAAGGGTTGGGAGTAGAGATCTATGGGTCTTAAATTAATTATGTACATGGGCACAGCAGTCCTCTCTTTCTACACCCTCTGCCAGCTCAAAACTGAGTAAGTTGGCAACGCCCTTGCTGCCATCATGCCCTCTTACTCTGAGGATAGAAATGACTGAGTTCCCTGTAAGCGGCATCTTGGTGAAGGTTTTGAATGGCACCATCAAAAGAACACAAGAGCAGATTCCTACATCTCTTCTCAACCACAATTTTCAACTTGGAAAATTGGACTTGGAAAAGCTCTGGTAACATCTGTGTCAACAGTATGGCAGAATCTGCAGACTTGGTACCATTTCGGATTAACTTCTCATGGCAGCAGATAAACCCGACTTGATCTCAAAGGGCTCTCAACAAATCATTTCCAGCCTCTTCTTCCTCTGGGGTCATCTATTTGGGATAAATGGGATCAAGAGAGGTTGGTGGATTTTTGAGGCTGCAGACTTTAAAATCTGGAAGTCCCATGCAGTCCCAAGCTGCAATCTTTAATAATCAACAGAGGAAATGATGGTGGTTTTCTGTAGTTAGCCACTCAACCTTATCACACATCCCTTTTCATCTCCAGACTTTTCTTGTTTTATGTAAACTGTCCTTATCTGGCAAACTTCTCCCCAAGAATTTGAACTTTCCAGTATTCTGTGATTCAACCCTTTAACCACTTTGCCTTCCCACAGCATTTCTTTGGTCCAATTTGTAAACAATAAATATTTCTAAGCATCAGGTCCTAGGTTCAACCTCGGAAAGTACCCCTGTTTCTTGGAACAGGGTCACCAAGAGTTCCTGGGTGCTGGAGGTGATGCTGAGGTTTCCTCTTAGGTTGGCCTTTGGGAAGCTCTTCTCTGGGGGTTCTTTCAGGAAGAGAGAGGAAAATAGTCAAGTGGCTGTTTTATTTTCCCTTTTTAAAGGCTTTTTCCTTGAACACTTTTCTTAAAGCCATTTCCCACTGGATCAGAAGATGATGGGGAAACTAACATAGTGGTTAAGACTTTAAGTTCTGGAATCAGAAAGATTTGAGTTTGAATCCTAACTTTGCCATGTACCATCCACACAATGATAGGTGAGTCATTTAGCTTCTCTGATCCCCCATGTCCTCGTCTGTAAAATGGGGATAATAAGACCCTTTAGGATTGTAGTGAAGTTAAATGAGAAAATATAAGTAAATTATTTGGCACTGTACCTAGAACATACTAAGTGTCCAGTAGATGTTATCCGTTATTATTACAATATTTAATTTATATAACTTAATAATATACAACTTAATTTATCTGAGGAGGTTTGCATGCTATGAAGGGGGCAGGATTTTTAATGTAATTCATAAATCTTGAGACAGTTGCTACTTTTCCAGAGTGAGAGGTAATATGACTTTCAGAAATGCTTTTATTAACAGGCTCTTTATATGGATAAACTGGAGACAGTTGTCCTAATGGTGGACTTTAAATATGGAGAAAAGCTGGTCTATATTTTATAGGAGGAAATAGCAACTGAGAAAGGCCCAGTCATTTCCTCCTTTAAATCGAAATAGAGAGGGATATTTATAGATTCTTGGATAAATAGAGTCATCTGAATTAGTCATAATGCTGGATAAATGTCCATATTTTTAATATGATCATTTAGGGGCAAATAAAACTTCCCTGTCATTTGAGATAATTGCATAATAGGGGATGAGGCATATAACATGCGATCTAGGGGTTTACACCTAATTTTTGAGAGCATCTCTTGAAAAGAAATAGCACATTGTGCTAAACCCAATTGCATTAACCCCAAGTTAATGCACTATCCCATGTCCCAGAGTGAGATGAGCATATACCTCAGTTTTCACAGAACAGTTCTAATAAACATAATTGTCCCAACATCATTGTCTATAGTACCTTATTTCACTGTTAAAAGTGTGCTGGTTTCAATAATAAATAATATGGCCGTCCTGTCTAAAACCTCATGCTCTATCTCCTTTTAAAACATTTCACGGGCACTTCGGTGGCTCATTCTGTTAAGCATCTGCCTCCAGCTCAGCTCATGGTCCCACTGTCCTGGGATAGAGCCCTGTATCCAGCTCCCTGCTTAGCTGGGAGCTTGCTTCTTCCTCTTTCTCTGCACCCTACCTCCCGACTCATGCGTGCTCTCTCTCTTTCAAATACCTAAATAAAATCTTAAAAAAAATGAAAGTTTTCAAATAGTTATTTTTAATGGAACACATTGTTATTATCATATTCACATTCTCAGCTCTTAGAGGTAGAGAAACGTTAGTCATGATGAATTGGGATTTGTCCTTTTATGAGGCAATAAGAAATATGTAAACCATTGGGTTTCCCTCTTTGCCTTGGCTTCCAGGAAGCTCAAGGCTAATTTGGAGCTCAATTGCAAAACTTTCCATACCCTAGGATTTCTAAAGCATTTACTCCCTTACTTGCCATTATTACTTTGTTCTTATTTTAATTTTATTGTATTTGAGGGTTTTTTAAATGGATGTTTTCAAACCATTTTTAGAAATAAGTAGGATAAATAAATGGAAAAAGTTATGAATGCTTTATTTTTAGCATTTAAAGTCTCACGCAAGTTAATATTAATACTCAGGGCTGGATTGACTAAATATAAGGAATCCCATGTGGATATCTAGAGTTCCCTCTTCTGCATGGTCATGCATGATGTGTGATGGTTTGTTCTCATGCTGGCGTTGACTGCAGCATTTATCCCTAATGCTGCCTCCTAATTACCCCTCCTTGTGTTCATGACTTTCACCAGGTAACTGCTGTGCCCCAAACTGGGTGTAAGGTAATTGTCTTGGCTCAGTCCCAACTCCAATTTGGGCTGCTCCGTTCTCTCTGCGGGAATTGGCAGAACCAGACAGTAAGAGCTGCAAGCATGGGAGTCCAAGCATAAGAACCTCGGCCAGGTTCAGCAGTGAAGGAGGGCTTTCTCCTCCCTCAAAGAGCCACAGCCACCCAGAGTGAGGAATCTTAGAGGTGGTGGACCAGCACCAGACTGCATAGGTCTGATTCCCAACAGTGACACCTGGTGGCAAAAAAGAGCTATAACAGTGGTGGCTCAAGAAGACTTGAGCCATCTCTCCTTCAGTTAGCTAGAGACTCTGGAAACATTATCTTTGAGTCCTGTAAACCCCAAGGGCGTACGTGTTGAGGGAGGAAGACACACACACATCATCTCCTGCTAGTGAGACAGGTGGGGGTCAAATTTGTAATTGTCAAAATGGGAGACATGGGACCACATCTGCCTGCTTGGGGATCAGCCCTCTCTAGTTTTCCATCACTCTCAACGTGGGTGATGGTAGATAAGGAAGAAAGCCTCGACCTCAGCGTGTGGTGTGGATTGGGGATGAGGTGGGGTTTGGGGAGGAAGTGCTTTGGGGAGGAGGTTCTGGGGAAAGGCCTGCTAAGTTCGCAGGGAGTGTCTTCTAGACCCAGGGGCGTTTTTTGTGGATCCCAGCCCTGCTGCATGAATTTGTCTTCTGAGTGGCAGAGGCAGGAGGTGCCTAATGAAACATGAGATTAACGTCATGCAAAGGGGAAGACAGTGGCAAGTTAGCCACGCACGTGGCTTTGGATGGTGAAGTGAAGCCATACAAACTTGCAAGCCCCATCTCAGGCCAGATAGTTGTGTTACAGAACATTTTTACACAGAAGTCTTACGCGAATTTCTTTAAAAAAATGAAGCAGAGCTATCCCCTAGAGGGCCTTTCATATTCTTGCTTCTTGTTTCACTTGCCAGGAAATAGAGATACAGAGGAAAAATTCCCTGGGAGGAAAATATAATTGGGGGGGGGGTTGTTAGTTGTTTATTTGCTTCATTTAAGATTCAGCAAAACCAGGACTGACCCAGCTCTTCCCTGCCCTCCAGCAAATTTGCTTTCCTCCCTTGGCTGTATCAATTTCCCTTTATTTTTATTCTTTATTTTTTTGGAGCTGGAGGACCAGTAGCCTTCCTTTGTTTTGCTGTCTTATACTTTGCACTGACTTCAGTCACTTGCTCGACAGAACATTTATTTTACCTCAGTTCTTCTCTGAGGTGAGCATCCTTTTTCTCCCTTTTAATAGCATCTCCAAGCCCTTCTGAATTTATCTACTCAGACATAAACTGAGTTGAACATAGAGAACCTGCTGCTCTTCAGTAATCGGTTAAGCGTGCAGATATCTATGTCCAATACCTGGCTTCCTAGAGAAACACTTCTCTGTAGTTTGAACTGGAATATCAATTCCAGGCCACTTGGAAAGAATCCCCAGCCATGCTAATCATTAATGAAGAAAAAAACTGGCATACTGATAAAATATTGGAGCCCCCACAAAAACACATGCATTTCCAAGTTTGCCCTTAATGCCAGACAAAACAGTAATAATAATTGAAGCTTTTGTGTAGTGTCCATTAGCATTAAGCATGTCAAAGAGACTGTGGAGCATGGGTGAATTCGAGTCCCTGCTCTGCTGTTTACTAGCTGAGTGACCTTGGGCAAATTCTTTAGCCTTTCTTGTGCCTGATCTATACAAGGAGCTACTAACAGAGGCTCACATTTATGGGGCACTTTACCAAGTGTCAGACTGTGCTTTAAGCTCTTTGTATTTATTAACTTAATAATTCTTCCAACAACCTTTGACATAGACGTTATTGTATCCACCCCCATTTTATCAAAGGGAAAACCAAGGCACAAAGCAGCTCACTAACTTATCTAACGTCCAGAGCTCAAAGGTAGTAGAACCACAGTCTGAGACTAGGAGGTCTGATGTCACCATATGGCTTTGTGGTAATCGTAATAATGACACTCTTCATTGGGTTGTTGAGAAGAGTAAAGGGTGCTTGAGTTTGTGAAGCATATATCATTGTGTCTGGCACAGGATATGAGCTTAGTGAATGCTAACTGGTGTCGTGAAAGCTAGAGCATTCAAACTTCTAGAAGATCACCGGTTGCCTAAGTTTGAACTTGATCTTTGAACCCTGAGATTCAGTTCAAATGGTTCTGGTTATTCTAGTGATTTGTATCATTTTGAAAAGAAATTCTGGAATAAAACCAGAGTTACCTACTGTAATCCCAATCCCAAAGTAACTGGTATAAACCAGAATAGCATGATTATCAAGAGATTAGCTAGTGAGTGATGGTCTGCTTCTGGTCTACTTTGTGACTTTGAGAAAATGGACTTGAGTCTCCTGTGTCTGACCTTTGAACTGCTCACTCACTTTGTCCACCTTGTCTTGATGCCCTCATTTCTGTATTCTTGGAGTTGACTTAATGTGGACAGAATCCTGGGAATCCCACTTCCTTTCCTTTTGTCTTCCTCTGGTGTCCTGATTGCAGCAAAATGCGGTGGTCCCAGAAAAGAGAGAAATTCATCTGTTTTTATTAACAAAGTCAAATCAGATGTAAATGAATTTGCTAAAGATCTGTTTAATTAGAAGAGGTTTGTTTCCCCCATTAGGTGGTTCCCAGGTGGAGGAAGACCCCAGACATGTGTCGGTCCTCTGCTAAAGGCTCCAAATGTTGGATTTCAGAAGGTGTCCATTTTGGAATGAGAATGGTTATCTGGATTTGGCCTAATTCCCCATGGATGAGATTCTGTGACAGCTATAGAAGGCTAGAGATGAAGGGACCTCTGAGATCAACTCCCTTATTTGGCAGAAAGGGAAACTGAGGCCTCTGTCTTCTTAGAAGATTCCTGAATAATGTTGGCTTTTGGCCTGATTGGTCTTAAAGAAATGGCTTTAAGTTTTAGGAACCTGTAACTTGCTGCAATTTGCTGCCTTCATTTCCTGTGTGTCAGTGTGTGTTTGTGGGTATTCCAGCCACGAGTACTGCATGAATTTGCTATTTACTTAACATGGACCCAAAATGTTCTTACAATGGCTCTATTGGGAGACACTATGATTTCAACTGCCAGTGCTCTTGGATCTTATTTCCTCTGACTACTGCTCCTCTCACCCCTACACCCCCCATCATTCTGCCATCAAATCTACATCATCCCTACAGGACTTGCCATCTTCTGAGCTGGCTGCCCCCAAGTTCATTGATCCATTCATTGATAGACATGACCCAAGTTGAGCCAAAAGGTACTTCCTTGCAATTTTTGGTGTTAAGACCTGAAAGATCAACAAAGCAATATTTCTGGTGGTTGAAGTTGTGTGGTAAAAGGTCTGGATGCTTTTGGCTGCCATGTGTTCCATCATGTGCAAGTAGCTGGTCTGGTCTGAGGGACGGAGAACGAGTTGGCACAGAGAGAAGCAGAATGGAGAGCGCCATGGGGATTCTGGGCCCAAGCTTGGACTGCCTTAGGTTCTGGTGGCATCCCTGTCCTTCCCTCTTCTAGTTCACTCTGTCCCTGGACTCCTTGAGTCCTCCAATCCCCCATTGGCTAATTAAATTGAATTTATGTTACCTGTGACCAAAAGAATCCTAATATACTCAGAGAAGCAAGAAGAGTGTCTTTCTATCCAAGGTATCCCAACTAGGCCAGATCTGGAGGAAGAGGATTGAGAGGACAGGAAACATCTTCCAGAAGGACTAGCATCTGAATACTGAACAGTAGCTGTTCAGACAGCTCTGCACAGAAGGTATCCTAATACTTGCTCAAAGAGGAAGACGATAGACCCACCAGCCCTGCTAGAGCAGAGCAGAGAGCCTTCATTCAAAGGCATCTCCAGAGGCATGTGAGGCCTCTGGATGTGTGGACACAGTTCTTGACAATGAATCCTTATTTCTCCTTATAAAGTTCTAAAGGCGACCTTTCAGGTATCGTTCATGGGAGTTGTCCACACTGGCTGTACCACCTGTAACTTGCAGTCACTCTCTGGGTGCCTACATCAGGCCAACAGCATACGTACGCATTCATACCAAAATACTGTGCCTGAATAAGGCTACTGAATATCTGGAAAAGTACTACAACCTAGCTCTGTCCAATGCAAAAATTGAGTTTGAGCCCAACATGTTCATCTGCAAGTCTTTAAGACCTGGATAGCGGGTGCATATCACAGGTCATGAAATGAGATGTCTGAAACTATGGCATTGAAGACTTTTTCCTCTAAAGCAACTTCACAGCAACTTTTCCACTGAATTCTCCTCTCCACCCAAGCTGGCAGTCGACCCTTATTCGTTATTTCAGTTCCTGACCCTTCCTGGGGACATATATGAATCTAGCAGATAAGGGAGGAGCCTCCAGTCATGGTCAGCTCATGGTTGATTTCCTATTGCTCTAGGTTGCCTGGTTCCTGGAGGCCCAAAGCTTTTAACTTCCAGACCAGGTCCAGGCACAGGATACTGTGCTAACGCTGACAACCTGGGCTTCTGGGGCCCATGTCTTTGGAAAGGTCACAGAGCCATCCCCCTCAGAGGGCTTGCCAAGCCCACAGGGCAGCGTCCTGGCGGGCTCTGCTGCTCTTGGGATCCCTGTCCTCTGCCCACTTCTCAGTCTTCTGTAGATTTTTAGAAAGATACGACCTATTCTTTTTCAGTGGATTTTACGAAAGATAGGAGCAATTGACTTCCAGCATCTTACGCCCTCTTCTCAGGAAAACAAAGACAAAAACAAAAAACCTTTCCAGAAAAAGACGGAAAAGGACTTAAGGAGTGGCTCGAAATGCGGGGTGGAGCGTGGTAGGGGACATCAGGGGGACAAACAGTAATTCGTATCTTACATAAACCGTCCAACCAGGCATGTCTGCCACATAATGAGCGTCTGGGAGATAGCACGTCAGCCCTAAATTGGAAGCTATTGAGTGTTGGAATTTATTCTGGTAAATTGGTAAGTTATTTGGTAAGTTACTTGTGGATCAGTTTGAGGTTTACAAGGTTTCCTTTTAAGCTTTCTTTTTTTTTTTTTTTAAAAGATTTTATTTATTTATTTCACAGAGGGAGAGAGATCACAAGGAGGCAGAGAGGCAGGCAGAGAGAGAGGGGGAAGCAGGCTCCCCGCTGAGCAGGGAGCCCGATGCGGGCCTCGATCCCAGGACCCTGAGATCATGACCTGAGCCGAAAGCAGAGGCATTAACCCACTGAGCCACCCAGGCGCCCACTTTTAAGCTTTCTTAAGATAGATCCTGAGCAGCCTTTAGGGCTAATTGAGCCCCAGTACTGAAGTGTGATAAAGGAGGTCCAGTCTGTGCCATCACACATAATGATCAAAGACTGAACGCTTTCTCCCTGAATTTGAGAGTTAAGAAAAGAGGGTCCACCCTCCCCAGATGTATTCAGCATCGTGCTGGAAGCCCTAGTCAGTAACACAAGTCAAGACAGAAGACTGAAGTCATGCATATTGGAAAGGAGGAAGTAAAACTACTTTTTTCCTTTCATAGTTGTCTGTGAGAAAATCAAAGGAGTCTGGCAGGAAAAAAAAAAGAAAGGAAAGAAAAAAAGAAAAAAGAAACACTATCAGAACTAGTAAGGAGTTTAGCAAAGTCACAGATACAAAGTCAATATAAAAAATCAACTCTATTTATATATTCTAACAATGAACAACTGGATATTAAAATTTAAAAATGGCAAAATTTGCAAATCATCAGAAACATGAGATACTTAGAGAAAAAAAATTTAAAAAGGCATAAAAGCTGTTTGCTGACAACTATAAACTATTTCTGACAAAAATTAAAGATGACCTAAAGAAGTAGACAGATGTACAATATTTGTGTGCCAGAAATGTCAATATTGTTAAGATGTCATCTTTACTAAATTGATATACAGACTCAACATAGTTACGATCCAAATCTCAGCAGAATTTTTTTAATGTAGAAATGAATAGGCTGACTCTAAAATAAATGGAAACTCAAAGGACTTAGAATAGACAAAACAATTTCAAACAGAACAAAGTTGCAAGATGCACATTACCAGATTGTAAGACTTACATTGCTACAGTAATCAAATTAGTGGGAAATTAGCAGATAGGTAGACATACAAATCAATGGAACAGAAGAGAGTCCAGTAATTGACCCCCAATAATAAACCAGAGGTGCCAAGATATATTCAATAAGGGAAAGAACAGTCTTGCAACAAATGGTGCAGACATAATTGGATATTTGGATGGAAGAAAAGAGCATCAACCCTTATCTCCATCATATACAAAGTTGAAGACAAACTGTATTAGAAATCTGATAGTGAAAGCTAAAAATCGGAAAATTTTAAGAAAGTCTTCATTGCTTTGGATTAGGCAAAGATTTCCTACATATGCTCTGAAAAGCATGAGCTACAATGATAAATTTGATTTCACCAAAACTAAAATCATGATTTTTGAGAAAACTCTTTAAAAAATGAAAATTCAAGCCACAGACTGAGAGGAAGCATTTGCCAAATATACCTCTGGAATATATAAAGAATTTCTACAACTCAATAATAGAAAGAAAAACAACTTTATTACAATGGGAAAATATGTGAACAGAAATTTCCTCCAAGGAAATTATACGAAAGTCCAGTAAGCACATGGAAAGATGTTCACCACTATTAGTCACTGAGGAAAGGCAAGATACATCCATGATGAAGCATGACTCTACACTCTCCAGGAAGGCTACCATTTTAAAAGACTGATAATACCAAATGTTGGCTATCCTTTGCAACAAATGGAACTTTCATATATTGATGATGCTTTTACAAAATGGTACAGCCACCTTGGGAAAGAGTTTGGTAGCTTTTTATATGGTTTTTTTTTTAAAGATTTTATTTATTTGACACAGAGAGAGAGATCACAAGTAGGCAGAGAGGCAGACAGAGAGAGGAGGAAGCAGACTCCCTGCTGAGCGGGGAGCCCGATGTGGACCTTGATCCCAGGACCCTGAGATCATGACCTGAGCCGAAGGCAGAGGCTTTAACCCACTGAGCCACCCAGGCGCCCGCTTTTTATATGGTTTAACATACCCATTTATCATATGATCTGACAATCCCATGCCTCTGTATTTACCCAAGAGGTAAAAACATATGTTCACACAAAACCTTACTCAGATGCTCATAGCAGCTTTACTCATAATCACAAAAAATCTAAAAAAACCCAACATATACATCAGTGAGTGAAGAGATATATACATTATGGTATATCCACATAGTAAAATACTGTTTAGCATTAAAATAGAGCAAACTACTTATACATTCAAAGCATAAATGTTTCTTAGAATAACTATACGTGAAGAAATCCAGAAGAAAAAGCTACATATTTTATGATTCTATTTATATGAATGTCTATCAAAGGTGAAACTATAGCAATAAAAAGCAGGTCAGTGGTTACCTAGGGCCTGGGGTGACAGAGAAGATTGGCTGGTTCTAAAAGAGCTTCTTGTGGTGAAGGAATTGTTCTTGAACTCAATTATGGTGCTGGTTTCACAACCCTAGACAACCATCCAAACTCCTGAAACTATACATTTAAAATTGTGAATTTTAAGTAAACTACCTAAGCAAACCTGATTAAAAATAATCACTGAAGTGGCCTAAATGCTGTCTGGCTTGGGTCCTCTCTTGTCCCTTCCTCATCTCAGTCTTGTTTCAACTCTTAAGCCTAGGTGCACGGAGATCTCCTTGGTGTATAGAATAAATTATCTAGGAGTGTAAGATCCTGGTGATGGGGAGTCGGGGGTTGGGAACTGTGAGAACAAAGCCTGGAGTAAATTTAAGAATACTCTCATACATTTTTTCATGTTTATTAAAATCCAATGATTACAACTGTATGACAAAGAACGTATCAACGAAATTTTACATATCCCGAATGGATAATTACTTTCCCTTTATTATCACTTGCTTATTAGGAATGTTTCAAGATCTTCTTCTCATAATTTTGACAAGATATTTATATATTTATTTTGTTCTGTCACAGAAAACATCCATGTTATGAGATTTTTAGGAGTCTGGTTCTTCACATGAAAGCGAGGTGCTTTTGGATTTTATGATTTGGACTCATTAATTCCTGCCTCTTAGAAGCTCCTCCTAGAGTCCAACAAGGTCCCATGAGGACAGAGTGACATGGAGTCTTGAGAGAAAAAGCTTTGGTTATTCATCTTGGCTATATTTTTAGAGCCGTTCCTAAACTCAAGGTTATCTTGCCTTAGTTTTTGCATTCATTTATTTACCCATCCATTCTTCCAAAAAATATCAAGGGCCTATCATCTGTGAGGCACTGAGCTAGGACTCTAATAGTGAACAAAACCAATGAGGACCCCAGCTTCATGGAAGTCATGCTGTAACAGGGAAAGCAGACCTGAAACAGCTCCTTTTGCAATTAATGAAATGGACCAAGAAAGACAAGACAGAAGCATAAGGTGCTGTGAGATCAGACCACAGGGACCAGATTGGGTCAGGGGGTGCCATGGAAGCCAAACACGGACATGGGAGCTGGCATACAAAGTGGAAGAAAGGACATTTGGGAGTATTCCAGGCGGAAGGAGCAGCAAGTTCAAGCACCTGAAGGTTGGTGCGAGAGACTGCAAGGACTGAAGTAAGGCTAGTGGAGGGGGAGCTGAGAGCTGGGGGCAGGGGCGGCAGGGGCTGTATTGGGAGGTGTCTTGTAGACTATATCATGGCACCCTGCTTTTGCACCAAAGCAGCGGAAGTCCCTGAAGGATTGTATTCAGCAGTGGTTGTGGCTTCATGTTTGCTTTTGAGGAATATCACATTGTTTACTATTTGGGAAAAAGACCAGAGAGAAGAAAGGATGGAAACAGGGAACTAGTCTTGAGGTAGTTTGATGAACCAACCAAACCTCAGTATTTTGTTTGTTCACTTGTTTTGTTTTCAGAATGAAAATGCATCTGATATAATATTCATGCAGCCAGATTGAGACCCACTGATTCATGGGGGTTGACTTTGTGACAGACTGTGGTAAGCATTATTATACATATTATTTATTTTTATTTTTTTTAGATTTTATTTATTTGAGAGACAGAGAGAATGAGAAGGGGGGACAGAGGGAGAGAGAGGGACAGGGAGAAGCACACTCCCTGCTGAGCAGGGAGCCTGATGAGGGACTCGATCCCAGGACCCTGAGATCATGACCCGAGCTGAAGGCAGCCGCTTATCCAACTGAGCCACCCGGGTACCCATATTACACATATTAATATTACTCATTTTTAACTGGCAATTCACATAGCCTGAAACCAAAATGCTTCAAAAATATTCACAGGTGAAACCTCATGTGCCTGAACTTCCTTTGGCTGGACAGAAACTACCAGGTTGCCACTCTACTTTGGATTTCAACTATCCCAGGGATTTTTGCCTTCATTTCAACACGCTTCCCTTCGTGTGGAGATCTGTTAGGGCATCTCTCCTAGAGAAGCCACTTTCCTGCCCGTTCTCACGAGTCAGTTGTCAGGAAGCCTCTAGGTGAGCGAGGGAGCTATGAGATCCACTGACTTGGCCCAGGCTGAGAAGATGGCTGTCGGCGTCCTTGGGAGCCTTTCTGGCGTCCCTGTAACCTTCTTTGCCTCTCCCAGAGCCTGTGGAGAACTTCCCTGGCGGTTCCCACAGTTACATGGGCCTCCTGGGGACTTGCCTCACTCAGAGCCAAAATCCAAGGGCCACTCCACCCATGGGCATCAGCTAACCGCAGCCCTGCCCTCCGGGGCTCCTGCTTGGCCTCGCTGTTGGCCATTGTGTTCCTAGTGCAAATATTTTCTTAGCTGCAGGCCCAGACACTGACCTTTCCCATATCACAGGACATCTGCATCAAAGGGATGAGACCAGAGATTTGGATGTTTGGAATCGATGGAGACAAGAAAGGAGGGGTGTTGACTCGCTTCCTTTTTGCCAGGTCCTCCATTTTGTTTTATTTTGTTTTATAAGAGAGATACTTCTAGTTTACCCTAATGATGCTTGGCCTCTTTGCATGGCCTTTCCTGATCCTTCTTGGCAGCGGTCCCCTTGCTGGCAGAAACACTAGTCGGTGGAAGGCTGCAATGTGTGGTCTGGGACCATTAGCATCAGAATTACCAGACCTGGAGGAGACTTGTTAAAAGGGTAGGCTCTTGAGGTCCCCTCCAGACTTACAAATACAGAAGAACTTCTGTGAGCGGTGCTCAAGAGTCTGCATTTTTAACGATCACCCTGAGTGTGGCTGAAGTATAATAAAGCTTGAGGACCATTGGTTTGAAACTCAATATTTGGAACTGAATGTGGAATGTTAGCTCTTGGGTTTATATTATCTCTCCTCATTTTTTCTTTGGAGAAAAGTTTTCCATGCATGAGGTAATACGTCTACAAGTTTCTTGAGGATTTGTAGCACCCTCCTTCCCCCCACCCCAGCTCAGCACCAACCCACAGAAGATGCTTACTTGGTATAAACTGGGCTGAATGGATTATAGTCGCAGCCCAGAAAAAGAACACGATTAGTGCCAATTTCCGTTTGATGGCCTAGTGCTTGGAAAGTGCTGGGCTGCGGCCAGGTCAAAGACTGGCACACTCTAATGATGCCAAGAACAAAGTTTCCTTTTTAAAGGAGATCTTTAAAAAACAGATTAAGGACAGCAGGTGTATTGGACCCCGGGGCTGCAGCCAAGGTCCAGCTTTGCCTCATTTGAGCTGAAATGGTTGAATTACTTCTCATAATTTCTGATACATTTAAAAAAATGAATTATAATAAGGGTGCCTCTTTCTTCCTCCATTTTATGGCTGCCTTTGAATTCAGAGGACTCTGAATAAAAATAGCTTCAGTCACCCTGAGTTGGAAAATGAAATCTATTTGCTCAGCAGATTATTTTGGTATTAGTTACTGACCGTGATAAGTCAGTTAATAATCAAGGCAACGTTCTAGTTCTGGGCTTGTCAGCTAGATCAATATGGGTTGAGTTGATGGGGCAGAGAACTGCTTTGCATAGCTGTTGTGAACTGCTGCTTGCTTCATTCACCTGCTTCTGCTCTGGGGTTGCCCAGGGTGGAAAAGGCAAAAGGGCCTTGTTTTCCCTGAATCTTCACCTGGTTTTTGCATATTGCCTCTTCTTGTCAGCTGTAAGCCCTGAAGCTGGGCCCCCCGAAGGTTGAGCCCTGACTTTCCAAAGAATGTTTAATCTTTCTGAGCCTCTGTTTTTTTTTTTTGTTGTTGTTGTTAAGTTTTATTAAAAATTATTTAATTTTAACATTCTTTTTTTTTTTTTAATTCTTTGCCCAGGGGTACAAGTCTGTGAGTCATCAGGCTTACATCTTTCACAGCATTCACCAAAGCACAAACCCTCCCCAATGTCCATAACCCACCCACCCTATCCCTACCCTCCCACCCCCAGTAACCCTCAGTTTGTTTTGTGAGATTAGGAGTCTCTTATGGTTTGTCTCCTTCCCCATCCCATCTTGTTTCATTATTTTTCCCTCCCTACCCCCCACGACCCCCCACCCTGACTCTCAAGTTCCTCATATCAGAGAAATCACATTGTAATTGTCTTTCTCTGACTGACTTATTTCGCTCAGCATAATACCCTCCAGTTCCATCCATGTCGTTGCAAACGGCAAGATTTCGTTTCTTTTGATAGCTGCATAGTATTCCATTGTATATATATACCACATCTTCTTTATCCATTCATCTGTTGATGGACATCTAGGTTCTTTCCATAGTTTGGCTATTGTGGACATTGCTGCTATAAACATTCGGGTGCACGTGCCCCTGAGGATCACTACCTTTGTGTCTTTAGGATAAATACCCAGTAGTGCGATTGCTGGGTCGTAGGGTAGCTCCATTTTCAACTTTTTGAGGAATCTCCATACTGTTTTCCAGAGTGGCTGCACCAGCTTGCATTCCCACCAACAGTGTAGGAGGGTTCCCCTTTCTCCGCAACCTCGCCAACATCTGTCGTTTCCTGACTTGTTGATTTTAGCCATTCTGACTGGTGTGAGGTGGTATCTCACTGTGGTTTTGATTTGTATTTCTCTGATGCCGAGGGATGTTGAGCACTTTCTCATGTGTCTGTTGGCCATTTGGATGTCTTCTTTGGATCTGAGCCTCTGTTTTTAGATGCAATCCATCTCAGAAGATTTCCATATAGGTTTTTTTTTTTTTAAGTGTGGCTTCTTTGAGCATAATCCATCTGAAATTCATCTGGGTTGTGCATTTCCCTAGTTCATTCCTTTTTACTGCTGAGTAGTATTCTCTGGTAGGAATGTAATAAGGATTGCTTTTCCACTTACTAGTTGAGAATACTGGATTGTTTACATTTTTTCATCGTAAAATATTTGCCATAAATATTTGTGTATTTGTTTTTGTGCAAACTTCATCTTTGTTTGAAAGTGGGATTCTCAGGTGCCTGGGTGGCTCAGTGGGTTAAAGCTTCTGCCTTTGGCTCAGGTCATGATCTCAGGGTCCTGGGATCGAGGCCCACATCGGGCTCCCTGCTCAGTGGGGAGCCTGCTTCCTCCTCTCTCTCTGCCTGCCTCTCTGCCTACTTGTGATCTCTCTCTCTCTCTCTCTCTCTGTCAAATAAATAAATAAATAAAATCTTAAAAAAAAAAGTGGAATTCTTGAGGAACGTTTGTGAAGGTGATTTCTTTGTGGAGAGGTCTGTGTTGAGTGCTTCTTGTGTTAGCTTAAGTCCAAGAGTGGGGCTGCCCCAGGACCCCTGGGAGAGCCCAGTCTGTGCTATCTCTGCACTTACGGGAATATGCCGATCAGTCTATATATGGAGCATTGGGATTCTGTGTGCAGATGGCAAGCAAGGGGTGGGGCATGCATGTTGGGCTCATCCTCGGCTCCTTCTCAAGCTCTCTGGTCCCAGTGGATGGAAGAAACTGTGTGTTTCCAACTACAGAGGTGATAAGTGCTGAGATGTGACCAAGTGGTACCTGTGGCTATTGTCTCTGAAGAGATGAATTGGGTGCAGGTTCATGCTCAGCCCGTGCTTACTCTTGTTTTTTCCTTTCATCTTTCTTTTACAGTTTTTGTAAAAGACTTGCCTTGTGCCTAGGAGGCATGGAATAGAGCGTCCTCTTGGTTTCTTGGGATACAAATATTTCTGGCTGAGACCTGGTATAGAAAGCCCAAGGCCTGGGCTCCATGTTGCTCACACTCTGTACAGTTGCCGGCAGGTCACTTCTGTCTGAGTCTCAATTTCTCTTTTTTAATAGGGGAATTAACTGATATTTACACATAGGGCAGTTGTGAGCATTCACACGAGGCAAATGAACCTGGCAGAGAGGAAACACCATGGCTCTTCCAACCCTGGGGAAATGTGCATGGTACATGCCTCCCATCTGTTCCCTCTCCTTTCCCTTGCTGGGCTCATTGCCCCTGCTCCCCACTGGGCTCTGCAGACCTGGTGCCTAGTGGTCCCTCAGCGCCCCCGCTTCTGCAGAGAAGGGGCTTGGCAGATGTAACCGGCTCACAAGGGCTAGAGGTGGGTGTGTGAGGGGCTTGATGTGGCCATGTGCAGTGCACTTCACCTACAATGAAATCTTTTCTGTAGATCAAAGGTGTGTTGATGGACATCATTTGGTGGGTCGAAGACCTACTCCCCAGCCCATGTCCCTTTGTTTCTGCCTCTCCTGCCGTCTCTGCAAGAGCACTGTGCTAGGAGTCAGGAGACTCGATTCTGCTCTATCTTTGTGCTTCTTGTTTTGTGTCTTTGAACAAGTCATGGTGCTTCTTTGAACTTCAGTTTTCTTATCTGTAAAATGTGGATAAAGTGTGCATATTCTACCTACGTCCCAGGGAATTTGGAAACTATAACATGCTGTGTCAACATAAAACATTGTTACTACTGTTATTTAACACTTTATATGATGTTAGTTTAGTGTTTTACTTGCTTAAGAATGACAACTTCTCCCCCCAACCCACAACCTTGCCAACCTTAAAAATTGGACTAGAGAAAATGTATCCAAAGGAGTTAATTTCTAATTGTGCTTTGGTCCTCGGGTAGTCTAGCTGTCTGAGATGACGGAGAACTTCTTGGATTCCCTAAAAGAGTGTCATTTAGACAGTCGAGTATTTTGCTTGCGTCTCAGGCTGCCTCTGAATCACACGCCTGGAGGCTCACTTCAGGCCTGTGGGTGGCTTAGAGATTTGTTTTAGAAACAAGGTTTATGTGTCGATTGCACTTCCTCTGTGGTTCTCTCATTGTCTATTTCTGACAATATTTGCATGAAACCAGAGATTTGATTTCAAAAACATCTGTTCTCACAATTCATTTCCCACCTGAATCAACACTCTCCCTCCTGGACTGAAAGAGCTTCTCTGCTCAGCAATATTTGGGGCGTGGGCAGTAGAGAGAGGGGAGAAACGTGGTGGGGACGTTTATGAATACAAACAAGTTTGCAGGGCAACCAGCCTTGGAGGAAGATGTGATGAGTGTGGAAGCCTTGTGGGATTCGTGTTGTTTAGCCCAATTTTTCCAACGGGCACTTACTCTTGTAAGCCTCAGGACCTAAAATAATTTGGCTGCTTTGGTTAGAAATCTTCCTCCCATGTGAAGCTCTTCCTAACCGCCCAAAGTAGAGCATGCAGAGTTTACGGAGCACCTGTTCCGTGCCAGACTTTGTTTTTTGTCCTCACAATGAAAAGCACGGAGGCTGATCCTAAATGTTAACGCTTGCACTGTGTTATACCGTTGGTGATATCTTTGGATTCATAAAGGTCAAGGAGCTCTGATCTTGTACCGATGACCTCAAGGTCTAGTACTAGAGGAACAGGGCATGGAGGAGTGGCCGCTAAAGGAGGGCCATGGCTGGGCTAGTGAGCCCCAGGGCATGTGATGTGGGCTGGGCTACAGACAGGTGGCCCAGCCCGGGGCTCCCTGCCCTGGCCTGAAATCCTCACAGCAGTAGGAAGTTACTGTGGGTTTTAAGCAGGGGCAGGAATGATCAGATTTATATATTTGAAAGGCCACTCAGGAATGCCTGGGTGGCACAGTTGGTTGAGCATCTGACTCTTGATCTCAGCTCAGGCCTTGATCTCAGGGTTGTGAGTTCAAGTCCCCTGCTGAGCTCCGCACTGGGTGTGGAGCCTACTGAAAAAGAAAAAGAAAGGCCGCTCAGACTGCAGGTGAAGCGTGGAGGGGAGGAGTGCAGAGCAGGCCCCTGCATGCGGCTTTGCAGGCCGGGGGAATGCCCCAACACCTTTGGGGGCTTGCCTCTGCCCTGTCTGGATTCAGAATTCCTGTTTGCTCTCTCACTCCGGACTGGTGCCAGTGTTCTCGCTTGCTGCGTTCTGCTCCGAGCATTAAGGCAGACTCCGTTCCTCCCCTGTTTTCCCACGGAAACCTTTCTACCTTACAAGGCTCTTTCTCTCATCTGCCTTGACTCAGGCTCAGGCGTTGACAAACCGGCCTTCCTGGTGGATTATCGTTTCCTTGGGGGTGGGGCACAGTCTCCCTCATCCTTGTATTTCCCATGGAAGCCAGCTCGAATGTGTGAATGTGTTCGATTATACGTTTTTCTACACATCTAAGTCGCATTTGAAAATACAGGAGTCACTGGGTAATTTTGTTGTGGAATGAATGAAAGAATGATAAACAGTGGGGTAGAGTTGGGGAGGGAATTGTGCTGGTTCTTGCAAAGATCTTAGAAGCCAGATCCACAAGTTAGACTTGTGTGTAAACTTACAGTCAATTATATACATGTAAATTCCTTGTATCTTGTACTCTAGTATATTGGGTTTGGGATTTCCTTTTTTTTTTTTTTTTTTTTTTTTTTGGCTGCCCTGAGATATTGTTGGTTTACTTCTTGGTTCTGAGCTACATGCTCGGTGGATGAAACTGTTAGAGAACCAAGTGCATCTGTCGCATCTGGAGGCAGACGGGTGAGGTTTTGAAAGACACCTGTAATTAGGTTATTCCCAGGACTGCTCCTGCACACTGAGCTAAAGAAAGCAGTCACCTGTATGATGTAATTTCAGGGACATCTGGAGGAACCCCTACTTTTCCCTAAAGTAATCCTTCCATCTAGTTCATGAAAGCCCTTTTGGGTGGGGTCTATAATTTTAAAGGTACAAATGACTAATAGCAGCCGATCCTTTCTTCAGAGAACCAGTGTCCCACCTGAGGGCAGGAGAACAAAAAGGGAAGGAAGAAGAGGTTGGGGAGTGCGGACAAGTTCCCCAGAGGGCTCATCCCACTCGGCTTCCCAGTTCGAAGAGTCTAGGTCAGGGGTCAGTGAACGTTTTCTCTAAAGGGCAAAACAGTGAATCTTTTAGGCTTCGTGGACCATCTGGGGCTGTCATAGCTGTTTAGTCTGTGAAAGCAGCTGTGGACAGTGCATCAATGAGTGCGTGTGGCTGTGCGCCAATAGAACTGTTAACGACACAGATTGTAGGCTAAGTTTGGCATGCCAGAGGTAGTCTGTTGACCCTTGTCGAGATTATTCCTGGTCCCGAGAAAAAACACCCCCAAACAAACAAACATCATATCTCATGCATTAACCCACAACAGGATTATTTCTGGCTTAAGCTGAATGTCTAGTGTAGGTCAAAAGAGTAGTTCTGCTCTCGTGGTCTCTCAGGGACTCAGGCTGATGGCAGCTTCCTCTGAACAGAATTTCTACAATCAGTCATGTTGGTGAGAAGAGAGATGGTTAACTGCATGGGACTCTTGAGGTTGTCACCTGGAAGAGACATGTATCACTTCTACTCACTGTTCACTGGGCCATGCAAGCCACAAGGTCCCATCTAATAGGGGAGCGCAAGTTTATGAGCGCAGAGGGAGAACCAGAGTTCTGGGGCGGCCGATTTGCACCAACGAGCACCATAGGTGGCGAGACCAGAGTCCAAAAGACACCTTATCTCTTCTCACTCCCAACAGAGCGGGTGCAGTTGCGTCCTGCCCTTTCTTCAGCATCCTCAGGTCAGCTCGCCTCCTACAGACTTGGTCTGGGTCAGCATTTCCGGAACGTTCGCTCTGCCTTCAGGATGCTTACGGTGGTGTCCGACTCAGACCTTACCAAGTAAGGACCTTACCCCCTTCCTGTTAGAATTAAAGGATGTGTTACCCCGCAGCTCACCTGTTTAATTTGTTCTGGTTTTGTAAAGGTGAGTCTTAATACAAGTTGTCAAATTCCAGAATCCAAGGAAAGACTAGGACTGAGGAATTTTTTTTGGTTAGGCAGGGTGGCCTTTTAGTAGTTTTCTGAGGAATTTTATTTATACATATATATGTATATATTTATACATGTATATATAATTTTATTATATAGTAATAAAATTATTAAATACATGTATAAATATATGTGATATATTTATATAAATTGTATATATTATATATAAATATACATTAAGCTATGTATTTATATATAAACTTATATATAAATAGATGTGTATTTATTAAATTATATATATGTATATATCTATAAAATATGTATATATAGCAATGTTTAGGCAACCTTTTATTACCTGGAGCAAATGTCGTCTCCTGATTCATTTCCTACCACTTCCCATAGTTCAGTGTGCACTTCAAGCCGTGCTCTGAATGGAACAATCAGTTATGTGTCTTCATGTTATTGTCTTCACCCATGCTGTTCCCTGTTCTGCCCGGAGAGCAAGCCTCTATTGATCACCAGACTAGGTCTGTTTTCTTAATAATATTCCAGGTCCTGGATGGGTGGTGGGTTCACGAGGGTTCATTATGTTCTTAAAATCTACCAATAATTCAAATATAAGAAACCTATCAGCAACCATTAGTGACAGCATGTCATGAATTAAGGATTATAATTAATTCAATTCTGGGAACCTGGGATTAAATAGGAAGGAAGGTAGGAAAGAAAGGAAAGAAGGAAGGGAGGAAGGGAGGGAAGGAGGGAGGGAGGAAGGAAGAAAGGAAGGAAGGAAGGAGAGAATCTTATATAGCAGGAGTTGACAAACTATGGCTCAAGGGCCGCATTTGACCCATCACCTGCTTTGTAAACAAAGTTTTACTGGAACACAGCTACATTCATTTCTGTATCGACCATGGCATTTTTGTACCTCTATGGCATGGTTGAGTAGCTGTGATAGAGTCCAAGTGGCCCAGATAGCCTCAAATATTTATTCTCTGGACCTTGGCAGGAAAAAGTTTGCCCACTTGTGCTATACTGCACAAGTAGTGTGAGTAGCGTGAGCACTGGATCCTAATCACGGAATCAGTGCAAGAAAACACTGGCACCTGAATGTGTTGGGGTTGAAGAGATGTTTCTAGTGGGAAGGGATGACTCAAAGTTGCCCTAGGAGAGGTCACCTTGAGTTCTGTTTCTGTCTCTGGTGTTTTATTTACTAGCAACAGAATCCCAAATCACACAAGCTCAACTAATAGACTGGGGGTGGGGAGGTGGAGATTTGCTGGCAAACGTACCCAAATTTCAGAGAGAGCAGGGGTGGAGCTGGTTTGAGGTTGGTTTTGCTTCCTGGAATTGGGTGCTCTCAGCCTTTAGCTTGCTAGTTTTCATGTCTGTTCTTTTTGTTTTGTTTCATTTTCTCTTGCAAATGGACTTATGGTATGAGGCAGGGAAAAGGACAACAGGTAGCTCTGAACTCACATTGTCCATCTTTGGGCTAAGAGGCAAATGAGATGCTTCCAGCTTCCAATTTAAAAAATCATAGGCAGGGTTCTAACTGGCTGGGTTTGGACTCTATGCTAACTCCTTGGACCAATCCCTGGGGCCCAGCCAGAGAGATGCTGATTGGACTAACAGTGCTTTTAAGCCCACTTGGTGGTGTGAGGAAATGTTCTTTTACCACCGGGGAAATGATTAGGAACTCCTTCTTCACCATGCTTCTCGTGGACTTGATGGGCAGGCCCCAGTGGAGCAAGGCATGCCAGGGGTAGTGTTTGCAAATTAGCAGAGGCAGGAATCAGAAACTTGAAACAGTACCTGTTGGTTTTGAGACTTTTTGAAGTGAGTGATTAATTGATTTTTAGTAAGTTTATAGAATCATGCAACCACCACCACAGTTCAATTCTCGGACATTCCCGCCACCTGTAAAGATCCCTTTTGCCCATTTGTTCCCACCTCCATCCCTAAGCCACCACAATTCTACTTTCTTTTTCTACGGATTTGCCATTTCTGGACGTTTCCTATGAATGGAACCATCTACCATGTGGTCTTTTGCATCTGGTTTTAATTTAACATAATGTGATTAACTTCATGACCCTGAAGAGCATGTGTCAGTATTTTGTTTCTTTTCATTACTGAATAATATTCCATCATATTGACATGCTACATTTTTTTTTTTAAATTCCTTCGTCAGTTGGTGGACATTTGAATTGTATCCAGTCTTTGGCTATTCTGAATAATGCTGCTTGTGAACATTTGCCTGCAAACTGTCCTGTGGACAGTTGTTTTTATTTCTTTTGGGTAGATAGCCCTGGGACTTCTTAAATTCCCTTTTCCCCCTCTTTTAGTAGTTTTTTTCCATTTAGTAGTTGTAGAAAACATATAGGTTCAGTTTCAATTGGAGCTGGTTCACTGGTTTTAAAAAACTTTCAATTCAATTAGAAAGTTAATATTTGGATTCGCTGTGGGATTTAGCAAATGAGTATATTCATTCCAGTTTCTGGTTCATGTTCCACTTTGGTTCCGGTCCCTGATGGCACTTTAGAAGTCTATAGCAGGTTCTGTGCTGGAAATGAAGATAGATTAGTGTACATGGAGTGATAGGCTCATGGAGGAAGAAAACTCATCTCTATATTAAACCCAAGCCTTGCAGTTAAATTACCATCTTCCGTTCACCTTCCGCTCCACATCCTGGGGTATAGGGTTTTATTCATTTCATAAAGCCTCCTGCAGCCATCGCTGTTAGAAGGTCAAGGATTATTGCCCTGGAGGCCACCAGGGGCAGGCTCCCAGTGAGTGTGAGACAGTGAATCAGGCTTCAGGAGAGTAATGCTGTCTGGCTGTAAGAGCAGGGGCGATCGCCTCTAGGAGTGGGCTTGTACCACGGGGGAAAAAGAGCTAGCAAGGTCAGGACTGGCCCTTTCCTCTCTTTGACCTGCTGCCCTTCAGTCACTGACCTTACTTTGATGCGAGCTCTAGCATTTAAGGGTAATTTCCTATACTCGTAAAACTATGTGCAGGTAAAGGAAATACGATTGTAAAAGCCCCAACTATATCTGGTCCTTTTTGGTTTTTAACTCCAGAGGTACCCGTTATGTATGGCCAATCTTTCAAGTAATTGCACCTCTTTTGGGGCTCTGGGATAACTTGAGCTAGAGTTGGCAACTAGCTGATCTAAGAAGTTATAGTTGTGTTCACTAGGATTGCCCGTTGGCGTGCTGGTTCAAGCCTGACACGAAAAACATTGAGTCACTCTCTCAATTCTAGTATATGTGCTGCCTAAGTGAGCACCAGCTGAACTTCCCCACTGTTCTCCTAAACTTCTCCCACATCCTTGCATGTCCCCAGAAGGTAGAATGGGAGAGGGGAGAGCAGAGGGAGAATTAATGGGAGAGAAGGATCTTCGCATTTGCTGGAATGACTTTGACATTTGACCTGGAAGTTCCCTGCCCACTTCCTCCTGTGAAATCCTGGCATCATCAGTATCTGAGCATAAACACCAAAGAATTTGGGTTGACCAGACATCTTTTTTGTGAGCTGCTTCTTTTCTATAATTAATATTTCAGCAGGCAGATGTCCAGGGTTACCCAACATCTGCCTATGAGCTAGGGGAAAGCTATAGAATAAATCAGTGACAATCTAGTGGTTCTTTTTATTAAATAGGGAAATACCAGTCACCGCGTTATAGGATTGCTTAATCCAGAGTGGCAGTGGGAGGGGACTATCCCTGATCCTGAAGCCCAGAGCCCTTCCTACTTCCCCTAAAACCACTGTCAAGATAAGGTATTCCTCTTCTTCTCCTCCTGTGGGTGAGACAGGGCCCAGAGCGCTTCCCAGATTTTAAGATGAAACTGACATTCAGTCACGCAAAGTGACTGAGACCCATGTGAACCGACTCTTTGGTTCAACCTTCTTTTCTCCTTTCTGGACTTTGCTTATCCATGATCCCAAATTATGTTTTTATTTTTGTTTCTAAAGTCTGGGGTTTGGGGTAGGGAGATGGACAAAGAGAGCATGTAAATCAATTCCAGCCTGCTGCTAGAGTTTTCCCACCTGGCCCTGAGGTCCTAGGAAGAGATGATATTAGTCTGGTTGCCTGCAATGCCCTAAGCAGGCCTGCTGTTGGTTTTAACACAGTGGGAGAGGGCAGTTGAGGACTCTTATCTTCCTATTGGTTTTGTTTTTGTCTAGTGTCCACTTACGCTTCCAGAAAGAGCACCCTCATTTTTCATGGAGCACAGGGACACTCCATCCTGACTCTATGTCCATGGGATCTGGATGCTGTTGGTTTTGCTTCTAGCTCTACAAGTGATGATATGGCCGAGCGCTGGCCAATCAGCCTCTCACTCCCCTCTGGATCAAAGTTAATGGTTTAGGAAATGGGTATATGACCCAATCTGCATCAAGGAGAATCAGTGCAGAACCTCTGCTTTCACTATGAAAGAAAGGAAGATCTCTGCTTTCTGTTGCATTGGCTGCTAGCATTTCCAAGATTTGTGTTCTCACAGCTCTGTCCTGCTATCACGATGAGAGAGTCTGTCTGGAAATGGAGCAGAGAAAGTGCCGTTGAAAGATGGTAAAACATTAAATCCTCATTCCTGCTCCTTGCTACCACTATTACTGTTTTACTTTTTTATTGAAGTTTAACGTAAATATAATAGAGTACATTAATCTTAAGAGGCCAATTCAATATGCATATTGGTAAGTATGTATGCATTTGCATTACCACCACCCAGATCAAAACATAGACTGTTTCAAGCACCCCAGACGGTCCTCTCATGCCCCTTCCCAGATAATATCTTCCCAGAGGGACTGCTAACCCATGCATTCTCAATGGGGTGACACCAACCAAGGGGATGAGGATTGTTTTTGGGGGAGGGAGGCAAAACCCCTTTGCTATTACAAAGGCTTGTGTCCTGCCAAAAGGCCACAGTATATAAGCAGATATTTAAAATCCCTGTGATGCTAAAATGTAATGGGGGAGGTGTTTCAGGGGAAAAAAGTCTAAAAAGTCTTCTGGCTAGGAGGGATGGAGGAAAAAAAAATTCTAAGAAGTGCTGCCTAAATCTGATTCCATAACTGTTGATTTATTTTCCCTGCCCTTAAATTTCATGACATGCAATCCTACAATATGTGGCTGGAGTTCGGGCCCATTTATGGCTGGATTCTTTTCTTCAGCATATTACTGTGAGCTTCATCTCTGTAGGTCATACATCAGTTGTTTGTTTGTTTCTTTTTTTACTATTGAATTATTCCATTGCATAGATAGAGTACAGTCTGTTTGTTTGTTCATCTCTTGATAGATATTAGGTTGCTTCCAGTTTTTGGCTACTGTGGATGTAGCTGCTATAAACATTTTGGTGCATGTAGTCTGCTGGACATACGTGTTTTCATAGGTATATGCCTAGAAGCTGGATCATATAGTAAGCACATGTCAAACTTTGACCTAGTTTTCCAAAGTGGTCCTACCAATTTCCAGCAGAACTCTCTCCTATACTGGAGAGAGTTCTAATTCCATGTCCTCCTAACACTTGGTATTTCTAGTCTTTTTAATTTGAATCTTCTGGCAGGGTGTGGATTGGTGGTCTCCTTGTAATTTAAATTTGCCTCTCTTTGATGTTGAGCACCATCTCCCAGGTCTACTGGCTATTTGGGTCTGTCTCCTTTGTGAAATTTCTTTTCAAAACTTCTGCCTGTCTTCTGTGGGTTGCCTGTCTTTTTCTTATTGGATGGTCAAATATGCACATTGAAAATATCTTCTTCCAATCTATGGTTTGCTTTTAATTCCCTTTAGGGTTACTTTTGCTGAATAAAAGTTCTTAATTTGTTTAAGTCTTAATTTGTAAAAGTTCAAAATTTGTTAAATAATTTCGTCATACTATTTAAGAAATCTTTGCCTGGTGATAAGGATTTCTCCTATATCTTTTCTAAAAGTTCTATACATTTGAGTTTTCCATTTAGGCCTATTCTTGAATTGATATTTATATATGGTGTGAATAGGGACTAAGGTTAAAATTTTTTCCCAAATGGATATCTAACTGTTCACGTACTATCCGTTCAATATAAAAGACTAACCATTCCCCCATTAAATTGAAATTATGTCTTTATTGTAAATCAAGAGATTATATATGTATGGTCTGTTTCTGGATTCTCTATTCTGTTCCATTTGTCCGTTTGTCTACCCATGCAACAATGGCACATTAATAAAATGGCACTTTGAAGAAGTCTTGCAATTAGGTAGTATAAGTCCCTCAGATTTCTTCTTCTTCAAAATTGTTTAGGTTATTTTAGATTTTATGGATTTTTATATAAGTCTTATAGTGAGCTTGTCAATTTCCACACACACACACAAAAACTTGGAGAGTTTGACTGGAACTAAATCTATAGATATATTTGGGAAGAATTGACATCTCAGCAATATTGACTCTTGCAGTTCATAAGAGCAGTATATTTCTCTATTTAGGTCTTCTTTAATTTTTCTTGGCAATATTTTGCTGCTTTCAGTGTAGAGAGTGATACATATTTCTTTATTCTTAGATATTTGGCATTTTTAAATGCTACTGTAGGTGGTGTTTTTTTAAAGATTTCATTTCCCAAATATTTCTTGTTAATGTGTGTCAACACAGTTGATTTTCATGTATTGACCTCAGTCATGCAATATTGCTAAATTTACTTATGAATTCTAATGACATGTGTAGATTCTGTGTGGATATACCCAATCATGTCCATTATGCAGAATGATATTTACATGTCTTTTGTTTCATTTTTGTACCCTTTATGTCTTTTTTTTTTTTTTGTATTGCACTAGCTAGGATTTCTAGTACAGTCCTGAGTACACAGGGTGGTAGAGTATGTCCTTTTCTTCTGGTATTGGGGAAATGTTTTCCATATTTCATCTTTAAGTATGATATTAGGTGAAAAATTTAAACTTTAAGTGAGATTTAATTTACCCATAATAAACTGCATCCCTTTGAAGTGTACAAACTAGTGAGTCTGACATTGTGTACAGCTGTGAAGCCACATCTGTAATCAAGATACTGACCATTGCCATCACCTCCAAAAATTTGTTGGCGGGCAGAATTCTAAGAATGGTCCCTAATGGAGCTCATCCTTACAATACCCTCCCCTATGAGTGTGGATGGAACCTGTGGATATTGTGAGATGTCATTCAGATGGTTATGTATGTTGTATAGCAAACGGAGGCCATTCAGCCCGATCTAACTTAATCATACAAACCCTTTGAAAGAAGAGAGATTTAAAGCATGGGAAGGACTTCACCTGCCTTTCTTAGTTTGAAGATGGCGGAGGTCACATGAGAAGGAACTGTAAGTGGCCTTATGAAGCTTAGTGTGACTTCTGACTGACAGCCAGCAAGGGATCAGGTACCACAGTCCTACAAACACAAGGACATTCCAATAACCTGAAGCAGCTTGGAAGCAGGTTCTTCCACAAGATTTCTGGAGAAAAGCCCAACTCGGCCTTAATTTTGGTCTTGGGAAACCCTCAGCAGACCACCCAGTTGAGCCTGCTTGGGCTTTGGAACTGAAGAACTCAGAATTATTTAAAGGGTGTTTTAATACTGTTTTAAGCTGCTATGTTTGTGGAAATTTTTTAGATACAATAAGAAACTAATACCCATTTTGATACCTGGAAGTGGGTATGGCCATAACAAATACTTAAAATGTGGGAGTGGCTTTGGAATCAGGGAGGTCTTGGAAGACTTCCAAAGAACAGAATAGAAAATGTCAAGGTCACCTTGAAAAGACTTTTAATAGAAATATTACATAGTGATAGACATTGAGAACACCAAGTGCTTGGAACAAAATGAGGAACATAATTTCGGAAACTGGAGGAAGAGAGATCCTATTACATGGTGGCAGAAGTTTTGCAGACTTTTCTCTCACAGTTATGCGAAAAGAAAAATATGTAATTGATGATCTCTTTTTTAGTTTTTGAAATCTGCTAATATGTTGAATTCTATCAGTTGAATTTTGAATGTTCAATCAATGTTGTTTTCATGAGATAAATTCCACTTGGTCATGATATATTATCCTATTGATATATTGCTGGATTCAAAGTGCTTAAATTTCATTAAGGATTTTTGCATCTGTGTTTATGAGGGCTGTTGGTCTGTAGTTTTATTTTCTTGTAATAGTTTCGTCTTATTTGGTATCAGAAAGTCATGCATAATCGAGCACTGATTTATGGAATGTTCCTAGTGGTGTCATAGGGGATATTTTCGTGTAGCGTTGGCATCGTGCTCCAGACAGCATCATACAGTACGTGGCTTCACTTGGAACTGTATCAGAATAGTGTTCTTCAAAGGGAGTCCTTTGGAAGGACAAGTCCTACCTCCTTTCTTCAGCTAGGTGGTGATCAGGGTCTGCAAGAGGATAATCCCTTGGTGATTGCCTTCCTGACTCTTGCATACAGCATTCTCATTCCAGAATTTAGCCCAGTGCTTGGTTGGAGTAGCAGCCCAGTGCACTAGACTTGTGATTCTCAACTAGGAGCCCTTTTGGTCCTCAGAGGACATTAGGCTGTGGCAAGTGGGGAGTGGAAGAGGGGGGAGTGTACTCCTGGCATCTGGCGGGGGGAGGAGCAGAGATGCTGTTAAACCTCTTACAGAGTCCTCCACGAACTTGGGTGTCTACACTTACCTTTCAGAGTGGTGTGTTTCCTTCAAATGCCTTTGGTGGTTGCTGTTACAAAACAGATGTGCTGCCTGGAAAACGCCTCACCAGGCCAGTAGTGCAGCAGGAACTCTGGCAGAAAGGCCGAGCTCTCCGGGTGGCAGGGGGGCGGGGGGGCGTGTCTTAGGGATGGGGCTGCCCTGTGAAAACCTGAAGACTGCCGGATAGGTCCGTGCAAGTAGGGCAGGCTTTCAGAAATGCTGCTCCTTGAGAGCTGCTCATCTTTCAATTTCTTCTTTGATAAAGTTCACTGGCCTTTGCTAATATGTCAGCTTTCTCGCCGTTCTTGTTCTTTGAAGATCAAAGATATATGAAATTAGGAGAGAAAAAAAGCACTTAAGAAATTTGGACAAGTGGCAGACCTTGCTTGCATACACTTTATGGAGTTATAAAAATGGCAGATGTCAATGATAAAAGATTCAAGCAATGCAGGCAGGTGAGAAAAGTCTACACATCTCCTCAAATCACACCACCCAAAGACAACTGGTGCATATCATGACAACTGAACCCTTCTGATTCCATGTGGATGGAGGGATATGAGCAGGAGGGAGACAGAATGTAACAGACAGAAGGGTAATAAGATGGTTGGGTGGGTAAACAAAGGAGCTGGCTTCTCTGGCCCCAGTCACCATGGAATTCAATCCCAAGTTAAGGGCTAATTGAAAAAAAAAAAGAAAATTATGATGACTCTCATTCAGGTATAAAATAAACATTTTGTTTAAATCACCACTAATGAGGGAACTGGTAAGATTTCATAAGGAGTTCAAAGAAAAATCCCAAGAACAGACATATTGATAGCAGGAAAAGATGGGGGCAGGGGAATGAGACTTATTCCTCTACCAGATAAAAACCCAACTGCTGGGCGCCTGGGTGGCTCAGAGGGTTAAAGCCTCTGCTTTCGGCTCAGGTCATGATCTCAGCATCCTGGGATCGAGGCCCGCATTGGGCTCTCTGCTCAGCAGGGAGCCTGCTTCCTCCTCTCCCTGTCTCTCTGCCTACTTGTAATCTCTTTCTCTGTGTCAAATAAATAAATAAAATATTAAAAAAAAAAAAGAAAACCCAACTGCCTGCCTGTAGAAAAAAAATTCTTTTGCATTGCTCTCAATTATCTATGACTTACAGAGTTAAAGTTGCTCAAAGGCAATGAAAGATGAGAATCAGATCCTCCTGAGGCATATGAGCCAACAATGCATAATTTTCCTTTGGAGACACCCAGTAATCTATTTTGCTAACTTCAAATTTCCTTATACCCAGATGTTCTTACTTGAAGCCCAGGGCCCTTCTCTTCATCATGCTATGGTCTTCTGAGATTTCTATTTCTCACTCTTGCCAGAAGGAGTTTTTGAGCACTGCAGGGACAACCTCAAGAGTCAGAAAGGACTAAAAGATATTTTTGAGTTTTATTACATTTTTTTCCATTTTTTATTTTAAAAAATCATATGCTTTCTTCTATGAAGTGGAAAAATATCCAAAAATATATAACTACAATATAATCATTTTTACTCTATCACCCCTGCTCCTCCCATGTCCCTTACCCCTGGAGCTAAACCAATACAGTTGATCATAGACTCAACTGTACTTTTCTCATGTTTCAACAATCACACACAAACATTTACATGCATATAGAGGAATTTGGGTTTGAGAGTTGACGTTAGTGGAAACTTGCTGTATTCATAACTGCGTCTGACTTTGCTCACTGGAACTAATACTCTGAGGCTCTCTCAGATGCATGGATACGGATGGAAGGCGTTCATGTAAGTGGCCGCAGGACACAGCGTGACATGGACAACATCCTCCCTGCCTCTGATGCTTGCAACAGAGTGAGGAAGAAATGCAAATAGCTGGGAAGGAGGAGCGGAGTTATCCTTGCAGTAGACCTGGTGGGGAGTAGGGAAGGGGGACAGCCTTTGTCACTTGTATCGGGTCACTGTGGTGGCACAAGGAGACATCTTTGCCTGACCAGCAGACACCTCGCCACCCTCCAGTTGTGGTGGAATTTCACAGTTAGGATCTGAGGGCGGAGTGTTGCTCTTGAGTTTTAAAGAAAATATTATTTCCCTAACAGTGAAGCCAAGTAATTTTCAAAGAAAATGATGTATTTACTAGTGGGAAAAGGTTCTTTCTACCTCTACCTTCTAAGAAATACTGAAAATCTAATGCGTCAGGCTTAGGACATCAAAGGAGTGCTTGCTACATAAAGCAAATTAAACATTCATGTTGTATTGAAAGCTGCTCCCCCCAACCCCATCCTTAAAAAAAACCCCAAACCCTGGAAGATGTTTATGAGCTAAAAAGGAGTGATCAGAAAGAAACTTCCTCATTGCTAATAGAAATTTATGCTATCTGGAGCCAAGAAAAATATGTCTGGTGGTAGAGTGGGAAAGAGAAAGAGTATTAAAAAAAATTCCAGAAAGGGAACACTATGAAATACACTCTTTTTGTAAGACTGTTCCTAACTTGATGGGAAAAGCACTTCAAGCAACATGATCTTTTTAGTCTGAAGAATGCGAAACCGGAACCCCAAGAGGAGGGAAATGGTCAGTAAGGGGAGGCCATAAGCCGAAGGGCACCTGCATATCTTATTCTTACCTGTCCCCAGGCTTCAGAACCTGTAGTTTTAAAAAGCCAGTTCCTTCAGGGGTGCCTGGCTGGCTCCGACGGTAGAACTGGCCACTCTTGATCTCATAGTCATGACTTCAAGCACCATGTTCAGGGTAGAGTTTACTTAAAAAGAATAAAAGTGTGTGGGCGCCTGGTTGGCTCAGTCTGTTAAGTTTCTGACTCTTGGTTTCGGCTGAGGGTCATGAGATCGAGCCCCATGTCAGGCTCTGTACTGGGCGTGGAGCCTATCTGGGCTTCTTTCTCTCTCCCTCTGCCCCTCCCCACACAAGTGCATACTCTCTCTGTCTCTCAAAAAAAAAAAAAAAGGTAGTTCTTTTACACTTTCAGTGGCACATTTCTGTCCATACTTGCCTTTTGTTTCAATCAACACATGTTTTATTGATCATTTACTATGTGCCAAGAGCTATGGGGTTACAACTCCAGGATATGGTAAGTTCCTTAAAGGCAGAAACCATCTTGTTTGGATAAAGAGGATAAAAATAGAAATAAAGAAATAGAAATAGTATATAAGGCAACATGTAAAGAATTTTTAATAATGAGCAAAGCCTTCCTACTTTTCGAAATTATTTTTGAAATTGTCAGCAGAAAGGAATTCTGAGAGGTAGAGAAAAGTGTTTTGCATGCAGTAGGAGCTTAAAACACGTGTGAAGTTCTTTGAAATTGGAGACTTCTTTGAAACTGGGCTCTCAGAAAATGTCTCCAGGAGGCAGTAAGGGGTCATCATGATAAAAACAGTAGTCATTAGGATCATGGTGGAGATGGTAGTGAGTGGAGCTCGCATTCAGTAAACTCATCATTTCATTTAATCTTTAAAACCATCCCAGGAATTAGATATCTTGATCATTCTCATTTTAGAGATGAGAAAGAGAGAGGCTTAGGCCAGTTCCGAGGACAAGTGAAGACGTTGCAGAGTGGCTAGAGACCAGTGGCTTCAGACCACAGGCACACACTTGCAGTTGAGAAAGTGGTCTATTCCTCATTGCAATAGTGGGAGAACACACCTGGTAGGTAATCGTGGAGGGTCTTAATAAGAGAGTGTTAGAAAGAACTATTATAGCCCTTTGGACTTAGATGGGTCCATTTGCAAAGTGTCTAAGGAAGTACAGTTTCTCTCTTGATGGAGTTATTCTATAAATGATTAATAAATCTTATCTATAAGGAGGGCAGGCTAGAGAGGATAAAGTTATAATTGGTACTGAAGCAGCAGTCACTCATTTAGCCAAGGAGAGGAGGGACATTGGGTGTTTGGTGTATGCAATGGCCTGAGTAGATATCCTGTGAGATTATGACCAACAGAAGAATGATAGGATTTGGCAGTAAGCATCAGATCCATTTGTAATATCAGTAAGGGTCAGCTGTTAGTTCCTGGATATTAGGGGCTGCGTGCTTTGTTGTTATTGTTGTTGTTTTGTTTTGTTTTAATTTCTAATGCTTGAGTGCTTTGGGTACAAGGAGCTGGGACAGTTAACTTCACTTTCCTTACCGGTGCATGGACTTGTCATGGGGATTCAGTGTCACACAGACAAAGGACCTGGTATCTAGCCCTCAGAAGGCTGTCTATTTCTGGGTTATTTCTGTAGGAGGAAGACCATAGATGGCGACCGGGTGGACTGGATTTCCTGTCACTCAGAAGATGGGCATTGAGTTGGGGAGTAGCAGGAGTGGGGGCAGGAATATGGAGAAAATATTATTTTCCTTAAAATTCCCACCAAATGGTGAGACTCACATTTTGACTTCTTTTGAAGCTTCGGAGCTGTGTTTAATAGTGCTTTTTTTTTTCCCCTAGAAAAAAGCGAGGACATCCTCTCATGATTTCCCCAGCAACATCCCCTTTATTATTCTGGGCATAGAGAGTACAGTGTTATCCCCTGGAGATGAGCTGTTTTTCAAGAAAAGGTGCTTTTTCTTCTCTTTCCATTGCAGATATTGGTGAAATAAAGCTGAGCTCATCATATAATCTTTTCCTTTTATAAAGTTATAGACAACATTTATGTCTTAGGATTGTAGAAAGCTCTGATGCAGCAAAATCTTTGCTGCATAATTAATTTCTAGCACATCAGGTGATGAGTGAAGCTCAGCTCTAGTTGCAAGAAAATAATTTTTTTTCAAACTTGAAGATAAGTAAAAACAGCTGTTCAGTTTCTAAGTGGATCTTACATGTTTTTAATGAGTAAATCCGATAAACAGCACTATTACATGATTCTTTTGGACATTTCTAGTTAACAGCGACCCCATGGTGTTAAATACCCTCCAGGTGGCTCTCCAGGAGGTGGGGAAGGGTCTCCTGCCATTGTTGGGAGGTGGGCACATTGCATTAAAGCTGCTGTTACTGCGTCAGGGAAAAATAGGGCGTTTTGCCATTTTAGAGGCAATTACTGTTCTTATGAATAATATCATTAAAGGAAATGACGGTGCTTAGCAAGGTCAGCAAAATGAGATCTGCAAAACAACTGCAGCATGGCTCTGGATGACAAATTTTTCCTTTCTAAAAAGAGAAGACAGAAAACTCCAAACATGAAAATAGCTGCACAGCGGAAGAGAAAACCCTAGTACTATGTCATCTTTCCCTCGGCACTGATTCTGCACACTCGTAAGCTGGCTAGACCAATCCAGATGAGTAAAAAAAGGAGAAAGGGGGGGATTTTCTGGAGGTTTTAGATTCTGTCACACTGTGGACCTCAGGAATTATTTAAGACATGCCTTGTGTTCTTTCAGAGAGACCAACTTAGCAGAGAAACTTGCCCACGGTCAGATTTCTCATCCAAGAAATGGAGGTCATCGGTTTCTTATCAAGTTCTTGCTGTCTTCAAGGGAATCTGAGATTTGGGGTCTGTTTGTAGAAGTGTTTTATTTTGTAACTTTTGGTTGCATCCAGCACTTGTTTTGTTTTTTGTCTGAGGGTAGTTGCTGCACAATGTGACATTAGTTTCAGGTGTACGACTGAGTGATTGGACGAGTTTGTACGTTACGCCATGTTAACCACATGTGCCGTGTGACATCGCTATCACCGTGTCATTGACTGAATTCCTTGTGTCCCGCTGTTTATTCCAGCAACTTACTCATTCCATAACTGGAAGCCTGTATCTCCCTCTCCCCTTCACTCCTTTTGCCCATCCCCCTCACTCCCTCCCCTCTGGCAATCGTCAGTTCGTTCTCTGAATTTATAGTTCTGATTCTGCTTTTTTGTTTATTCATTTTTTTAGATTCCATTTATGAGTGGAATCAAATGGTATCTGCCCTTGTCAATCTTATTTCATTTAACGTAATACCCTCTATCTCCAACCATGTTGTCTCAAATGACATGATATCATCCTTTTTTTTTTTTTATGGCTACGTAATTATACCCTTGTGTATATCCCATATTTTCCTTAGCCATCTGTCTATTGATGGACACTTAGGTTGCTTCCATGGCTTGGCTATTGTAAATAATTCTGCAATAAACATAGGGGTGCATATGTCTTTTGTAGTTAGTGTTTTTGTTTTCCCTGGGTAAATACCCAACAGTGGAATTATTGGATCATATGGTATTTCTATTTTCAATTTTTTGAGGAAACTCCATAGTGTTTTCCACAGTGGCCGCACCAATTTACATCCCCAGCAACAGTGCAGAAGAGTTCCTTTTTCTTCACATTCTCACCAACACTTGTTGTTTCTCGTCTTCTTGATTTTAGCCATTCTAACAGGTGTGAGGTGATACTTCATTGTGGTTTTGATTTGCATTTCCCTGATTAGTGATGTTGAGTATCTTTTCATGTGTGTGTTGGCTATCTGTATATCTTCTTTGGAAAAATGTCTACTCAGCTTCTCTGCCCATTTAAAATTATATATTTTTTTTCAGTGTTGAGTTGTATAAGTTCTTTATATATTTTGGATACTAACCTCTTATTGGATCAGTCATTTGCAAATATCTTCTCCTACTCAGTAGGTTGTCTTTTTGTTTTGTTGATGACCACCTTTGCTGTGCAAAAACTTTTTATTTTGATGTAGTCCCAAGGGTTTATTTTGCTTTTGTCTCCCTTGCCTTAGGAAATATATCTAGAAAAATGTTGTTGTGGCTAATGTCAGAGGAATTATCACCTGTGTTCTCTTTGGGGACTTCTATGATTTCAGGTCTCACATTTAGGACTTTAATCCCCTTTGAATTTATTTTTGTTGATGGTGTAAGAAAATGGTCTAGTTTCATTCTTTTTCATATAGCTGTCCAGTTTTCCCAACACCATTTGTTGAGTAGACTGTCTTTTCTCCATTGTATATTCTTGCCTCCTTTGTGATACATTAATTGACCATACAAATATGGGCTTATTTCTGGGGTCTCTCCCCTGTTCTATTGATCTACATGTCTATTTTCTCACTCATTTTATCACAATCAAGTATAATGTTAGCTGTGGGTTTTTCATATATGGACTCTATTATGTTCCCTCTAATCCCATTTTGTTGAGAGTTTTTATCATGAATGGATGCTGAATCTTGTCAAATGCTTTCTCTGCATTGAGAGAATCATCTGATTTTTATCCTTTGTTTTGTTGATATGGAGTATGACATTGATTGATTTGCAAATGTTGAACCATCCTTGCATCCCCAGTAATAAATACCATCTGATCATGGTGGAAAGAAAAAAGGAAAAAAGAACGAAGGGGAAGAAAAAAGGAGAAAAGAAAAAAAAAAGAACAAGAAAGAAAAGAACAAAACCAAAAAGAAAAAAAAATAGAAACAAAACAAGACAAATTTTAAAAAGTAAAAATAAAGGGCTCAGTCAGGTAAGTGCCCGACTTTTGATTTAGGCTTGGGTCATGATCTCAGGGTCCTGGGATCAAGCCCTGCCAGGCTCTGCCCTCAGCGGGGAGTCTGAGGATTCTCCCTCTCCCTCTCTCTCTGCCCCTCCCCTTGCTCTTGCATGTGTACACGTGCTCTCTCTAAAATAAATAAATAAATCTTAGAAAAAATAAAAACAGTAAAAATAAAATAAAACAGTAAAGATTAAAACACACACACACACACACACACACACACACACACACACACACTACCACGACAGGTTTTCTGTGTCCCAGCACTTCAGGGCAGTGGGTATGGGTTCGTGGACCCTGGGCTCCCTGAGGCTGCCAGCTTTCTGTGACAACCAAACCCACCTGTTACAGTGTCTGGACCCGGCTCCAGTCTACATGTTTAGGGTATGGCTGGGAACATCAGCTGTGTCATTCCCCAGTCCCTCTGACCTGGAGAGCTTTCCCGTGGCTCCTTTACCACTTGACAGACTTCTAGAGCTGTCTCTTTTATATGCCAGTTGCTCTTTTAAACTGTGGCTTTTTTTTTCTGTGCAAGTACAAAGGGATCTGTCCCGGGGCCCTCAGTACTATCCCTCCCCTCTGCTGTTGACAGCGTCAACAGGGGGTTCCCTTTGCTACCATGTCTCCATCTCTCTCTTCTTTTATTTATTTTATTTTATTTTACTTTATTTTATTTTAAGATTTTATTTATTTATTTGACAGACAGAAACACAGCCAGAGAGGGACACACAAGCCTGGGAAATGAGAGAGCGAGAAGTAGGCTTCCCGCTGAGCAGGGAGCCCGATGCGGGGCTCCATCCCAGGACTCTGGGATCACGACCTGAGCCAAAGGCAGATGCTTAACGACTGAGCCACCCAGGCGCCCCCCCCCTCTCTTTTTTTTTAAATTAAATTTTATTTTATTTACATTCACTTAATGAACATATAGTGTATGGCTAGTTTCAGAGGTAGAGTTCAGTGATTTGTCAGTCTTACGTAACACCCAGTGCTCGTGACCTCACGTGCCTAAACAGTATGGAGGTTCCATCTCTCTTGCTGTTCTGCTCCTCTACCCTTGGTTGTTCAGTAGCTGTAATTGAGCCAGAGCCCCTTGCACCCAGCACTTCTAAATCTTCAAGAATTCACATACATTTCATATCATGTAAGTCCAGTGATTTATATTACAGCTGTGGAAATTAAAACCCAAAAGGTAACCAAACTAGCCAGGATCGACCATGTAGTACCTGTGTAGAATGCTAAGATTCAACCCTTCTAGCTTGCTATTTGTCTCCATTTACATATTATATTTATTAATATTTAATTATGTGGTACATTTTAAGTTAGTTTTCCTGTGATTTATAGTTAGAACCAGAGTCAATCTAATGATGGCAGACTTACTTGGAACTTGATCTTCCTGGTTGCATTTTTATGGCAGTCCTTGTGCTAGGTAGGCTCTACAGAGAAAGCTCAGTGTACCATTAAAGGAATTTATAATCAGATAGGGATGGGCAAATACACATTAGCAGCTTTATTAGTTGAGCTTGTTTCGGTTGCAAGTGATAGAAACTTAACTGTCACTTAGTGACATGTCCCCAACCCTGCAGGAGGCATACAGTAAAGTAGGGCTTTAAGAATCACCAAAGCTCAGCCCCTAAATATGCTGGTGGGAGTGGTAGAAGGGCCATAGACTGTGGAGGCTGACAGCCTCAGGTTCAAGTCCTAGATCTGCACCACTGACTACCAGTGTGAGCTCAGCTTGGCAAAGAAATCTTTTATGTTCAGTTTCCTCCACATATACACAGATATGTCCTCCTAAGGCAGGCATTCAATAAGATGAAATAGATTGCTAGAATGAAAAGAACTGAGGACTGCATGCCTGGGAAGGCAGGGGAGGCAAGCAACGCCTAGTCTTCTTCCTGGACTATGACTGGGGATGGAGGTCATAGCTCAAGGTCACACCTCACCATATTCTTCATTTTTTTTTTTGATTCAGCTTCTCGATAGTCACCTGATTTTAGTCTGATGTTGTAGGGGGAATGGCTCCTCAACCCAGAGGTTTCAGCAAATAGTAGGAGAGGTGGGAAAAGCCATTTTCACAGAGAACTAGAAACACTATGTGACAAAGGTGGCCAGTGGAGGAAAATGCATGGACTTCACCAAACAGCTGAAGAGCCTTAGGGCTCTGTGACTATTTCACCCCCAAATGGGAAAAGATGTAAATGACCAGAATGCCCTAAGGGAGGTAGAAAACCAAAGTACAATAGTATCTAGAGTTGAGAATTGAGACGTTTGTCAAAGGATTATTTTCCTTGCAAATACTTTCAGCCTTCAGGGAGCAACTCTACCTAGTCTTTTAAGCATAAAGATAGAACAAAATATTTCCAATTTTTTTTGTAAAAAACAGCACTAACTCCAATATAAGTACAAGGAGCACATAAAAAGAATATAAAATATATTTATATAATTCTTTTGTGTACTCCTTGTGCTTATATATGTATATATAAAATATGTATAATACCTACATATTATATATATAATAGCTCTATATTTTATATATTAGGTCTCTCTCTCTCTCTCTCTCTATATATATATATATATATATATAGGCTATCTTATTTGGGATTTGGGCATCCGTAGTCATCATAGTAAATAGAATACAGCAGTATGTTAGGAGAAAAATCACCATGATAAGGTAAGTAAGGTTTGTTTACCATTAATTATTTGATATTAGGAAATCAATATAATTCAAGTGATTAACAGCAAAGTGTAACTGACCATCTTGATCGATGCTGAACACTTAATAAAAATTAAAATCAATTCATGATACAAAAACTCAGTAAAATATCAATAAATGGAAAAGCTTATAACATTAAATATGTATTTATGATCCATGGCTAGCCTCATGCCCTGTGATAAAACTCCCATTAAAGTCAGAAATGTGAAAAGAATGTGCATTGTCACAACTGTTATCTGGTAGTGTTTTTTCTGGATATGCCAACTCTATTAGAAAAAGAAATAGAGGAGAGGAGACAATTTGCAAACTGTGAACTACTGGGAAGCCATTACAAAGACAGTAGGGTTCTCCGTGCACTGACTCATAAAGATGTCTACTCCATGTTGGGGGGAAAAGTCAGATATGAACAGTAAGTAGAATATGTCATTTTGTAAAAACAAAGTACACGACTGTGTGTAGGGAAAGAATTGTGTAGAAAATACCCAGGAGTTGTATTTAGCAAAGTATTAACTGTTTTAATTCTGGGTGATGGGCTTACTTGCATTTCCTTCTCTGTGCCTGTTAGGACTTGCTTGTCTCTTTCTTTTAGCAAATAAGTAACTGGCCCAAGGTCAATGGCAGCTTGACTTTAAATTCTGTACCCTTAATTACTCCTTTACTACTTTTATCATAAGGAAAAAACGCCATTGTCATTTCCAAAACACAAATATATGTTCTATATATATGAAGATACATAAATGCATCTGTTATTTATAAGATATATGTAAGTATAAAATATATCCATATATAGAAATGATATATATTCATATATGTAAAAAAGAAATTTGAATAAATATATAAGTACATATATTCATATAAATGTGTATATATTTATATGTAGGAAAGATTTAAAATTATAATAAGATGCCTAGCACTTGGTCAGTTGATTATATTTATTAACCGCCCTCAAAATCTGTACTTGGAATATGAGCCGGGACTATGCTTATTTAGCTTTCTATCCCCTAGCAGCAAGCAGGTATCCTTCATAGAGTGTTACTATTAAACAAAAATATCTTATACATGCAAATATAATAAAGAATAGAGAATTGGATTATGTTACAGGACCAGCAGTGACCTCTTCTGCAGTACCCCACGGACCTCCTCTGTGATGAGCTGCCCTGACCTTCAGCCTTCATGTGGACAGAGTTATAGCCATTGGCAGGGGTCATAAGAACCATGACATCAGGGGCTGGCACCGAGTAGGAGAAGCCTTTAGAGAGGTTGACTTTCAGATGTAGAAGGATTTGATTTCCTCTTCACAGAAATCTGGCGCCTGCCAAAGCCTGAACAAAGACCTCACCCTTTTCTGCTCAATGCCATCCTTCAGGGAGGCTGTGAGGAGGAAGGTGGCCATATGGCGAAGCTGTGGGTTGGGGCAACACCAGTAATGTGACCCAGCTGGTACCCACCGGCCTCAAGGCCCTAGCTGAATTTTCTGGAAAATACCACGATTCACTTTTCTTCAGCTAGAACACAGCCTCTGTGTTTTTCCACACCCCGGTTTCTGAGCTCAGAAAGCACGAAGAAAGACTCATGCTGACGTGAGCAGTGACCACAGAGGGAATTAGATGTCCCAATGGATGACTCCTCTCATGTGGTGCTAGGATGGAAGTTTCCAAATTTCCATGCAGATGCCCTTTTTTGCCTTGGGCAGTAGGAGGCACCATGAGAAGACCCGTATAGAGCTGTTGCTCAGAGCCTATGAGGAGCCAGAGCCACCCGAGTGGCTGTTAGGGGAATGGGCAAGTGGAAGCGTGTCTCTGCAGCATAGTGGGTTTCCTATGGCCTCCCCCTCCCCTTCTGCTACACCCACCATTACCCATTACCCCCATCTCTTCTCAGGACTCTGTGTTGTCCTGGGCTGGCCATGGGGACCTCATTTCTCTCTCTCTCTCAAGTTGGCTCTCAGGTACCCAACTTCACCTTATGACTTAAATGTCCCCTCACTGAATCTAGGCTTTGACCTCTTCCCCTTCCTAATTCTATGTGCTTCATCTCTTGTTCCCTCCTGCCTCCTCAAGGTTTCCCTAATCTGGGCCTCGAGCTTCACGAGGAAGAACTCAGCAACTGAGGACCAAAGACCCCTTCATTAAGTAGAAAGATTTAGTCCCCACTCTTGGCTATTTTCCCATTTGCACTGAACTCTGGCTTAACTTGAGGAACGAATTGGTAATGGAGGGATTTCCGGCAGGCTGCTGGGGCAGATGGATGGATGGGCAGTTTTTATTAGCGTTTTCATACTTAATGAGTTAAGATAAGTGACCATAAGATGCATTCTAGCATACGGAGGACTCACACAAATCCTGTTTGTGCCACCTCAGGGAGGTGGCAACTGAGGGACATTGGTCATAAACCTATGGATTAAATGTACAGTCACACAAGGATTACAAAAATGATAAATAGCATAAGATACAGTATATGGTATGCCTCGCCAACTGGGAAAAAAAGAATGGGCTAGAAACAGTGCTCTGAGCATTTGTTGTAGGCCAGATTCTATACCAAGCCCTTTAATTGATTCTGTTTAATCCTTCCCAAACTCTTTAAGTTAGGTTTTATTATTTTTATCATGAAGATGGCAAAACTGGGGTTCAGAGATGTAAAGCAAATTGTGTTGAAAGTCACCCAACTGGAAGCTTCTCGTCAGGGGCAGAGGGCGGATTGACTTGTCCATCTTTGAGAAACACAAGACTAAGGAAAGGAAGCATGTTGTGGGGCTCACCTACATCAGAACTACCCAAAGGTTTCTCTAAATAAGGATGTCTATGCCTCGCCATAGAGCTATTAAATCATTATTTCTGGGAGTGGAGTTTAAAATCTGAATTTTGAAGAAATTTTTTATTAAGTTCAGTTTGTCAGTTTCTTTTATTGTGCATGTTGTGTTTAAGAAATCTGCTTACCTCAAGGTCACAAAGTTATTTTCTTATGCTTTCTTTAGTAGATTTTCTGCTATAGTTTTAGGCTTTCTTCTATGATTCATTTTGTGTTGATTTTGTATTTAATGTCTTCCCTTCTTCTGGTAGACAACTTTGTAAATTACTCCTTAAAAAACTTATTTGTGTGATCTATTCAATTTCTGTTGGATTCTGGCTGATGTATCCTTTACCAGCTTTCAATCTTGGTATACTGTGGTTTGGACTTATAGACAACTTTTGGTTTATTTGGAAAATTAAGTTTCAGTTTCCTATTACCTTGGTTTTCATTTTTTTTTTTCCTGAAGAGGAGAAAGAAAAAGTAAATACTTGAAGAGAAGCTTTTGAGAGCACATATTGACTGAATTACTCTTCCACACCAGAGTGTAAAGAGTACTATCAGTGTTTGGTTTAAAGATAGGTGAAGGATATTAAAAGGTACAAACTCTCAGTTATAAAATAAATAAGACATAGGGATGGAATGGACAGCATTGGGAATATATTCAAGAATGCCGTAATAACTTTATATGGTGACAGATGGTAACTAGACTTATCATGAGGATCTCTTCATAATATATAAAAATGTTAAATCACTAGGATGTATACCTGAAACTAATAGGAAATTGTATGTTGATTACAAAAAAAAAAAAAAAGATGGCAAAGTCCTGTAATCCCTGACCCACCTCTTACCCACCCCAGGAAGGATAATTTATATTGCCTTCGGTATTCCCAGACTACCTTAGATATGGCTCTATTATAAGTGTTCCCTATGTCTTGAAGGCAAGTCATGTCTCCTTTGCCTTCGTGTCTCCAGAGGGACCCAGCTGGTTCCCTGGTTGCAAAGGCCCACTCTCAAAGGGTGACTAACAACCCAAGGAGATTAAGATAGCAAAGACTGTGATTGGGAGTGGACGGACTACGTATGTGCGTCCCATCTCTGAGATTTTGACATGGGCCTCATGAACTGGCTGTAAGTCACATAGATCTGAGGCCTTGAAAGGCTTTTAAAGACCTGTGGATGCGCCATGACTGGTGTCTACTGGGCATGTGATCCCTCCTAATCCTCGAATGAGGAGGAGCCATACACAGAGAAACATCCAATGAGGGGCTGTAGTGTGGAGCTATTTAAGGAATATGATTATCATATTCTTTCATAAATTTAGATCAGTATGTAGTAACAAAAACTGATTACAGTCTTTTTTTTTTTTTTTGATCTTCTCTATTGCTTTTCTTCCCCCTATTTTTCTTCCTTACTTCTACTTAGATCATTTGAAACTTTTCGGGTCATTAAAATAAAAATTTTGCTTACTCATGTGTGTGTGTGTGTGTATGTGTGTAGTAAGGTCCCAGTTATCCCAGAATAAAGTAGCCAACTTTAGATTTCTGGAAAATTCACTTAGCTCACATTTAACATGTTTCAAATGATTGGAGTTTTAATTAATGACATCCCTTTTGATTTTGCAAGTAACTTTCTAAGCGTCTTAAAGATGAGGTTGACGATAGACAAGCTTGATTTAATCAGAAGGAGTTCATCTGGGGCGCCTGGTGGCTCAGTCAGTTGGGTGTCTGCTTTCAGCTAAGGTCATAATATCAGGGTCCTGGTATCAAGCCCCAAGTCGGTGAACAGGGAGCCTTCTCTCTCTCCCTTTGCCAGCTGCTCCCCCTGCTTTTGCTTTCTCTCCCTCTGTCAAATAAAAAAATAATAATAATAAATAAAATAGTAAAAATAAAATAAAAGACAAATAAAATTAAAATAAAAATTAAAAAAAGAAAGAGGTCATCCATATTTGTTTTGCTGATGGTGTGTAGGGTACTTCACCCAGATTAGGATGCTCATTCGTTACAGTACCATCAGATAATGAAGTTACGTGTGTATGTATGCTTCTTTGTGTGTTCATTGCTTTTCCTTCTCATCCTCTTGTTCTTTTTCTCTTGTTACTAATACTAATTGGCTGCTGTAGATTTTCTTTCAAATTCGCACATTTAGTCTCTGTGTCTGGGTAACAAACCAGTTAGCACAGTGTGCTACACAAAAGTAAGCTTTGGAGACAGAACAATTAGGTATTAGACACAAAATGGTCTCCGTTCTTTTTTTTTTTTTTTTAAAGATTTTATTTATTTATTTGACACAGAGAGAGAGATTACAAGTAGGCAGAGAGGCAGGCAGAGAGAGGAGAGAGGAGGAAGCAGGCTCCCTGCCGAGCAGAGAGCCCGATGCGGGCCTCGATCCCAGGACCCTGAGATCATGACCTGAGCCGAAAGCAGAGGCTTTAACCCACTGAGCCACCCAGGCGCCCTGGTCTCTGTTCTAGTTGGGTGTTTCTCAGACTTCATGTGCATCAGAATCCCCTGAGGGTCTCGTAAAATGCAGATTCTAATTCCTTTGGCCCGTTGGCTTCTGGTAGACCTGAGATTCTGCATTTCTAACAAGCAATCAGTGATGTTAGTGATGCGAATTTAAGGATCACACTTCAAGTGCAAAGTTAGATGGTTGGGGATTAGCACAAATTTGGTCATTATTTATAGGGGACATTACTGTTAAGTTTTAATATATATATTTTTAAAATGCTGTCAATGCATGACCTCTGTAAAATGTGTTAGACTTCCTGAGAGATGAATTGGTTAAAAGAATCTAAGCAAAATATGACTCAGCTGCCATTTAAAAATCAGAATTCAGTGAATGAGATTAACATGTGTAAGAGAAAAATGTTGGGCCAAGGGAGAGTCCTTTGGTCAAGAAAAAGAGACTAAGCTTGTCATCATTCTACCTTGGGTGGGTTAGAAACGGTTTTAGGAGAATGTAGACATTGTGGTAATTCTCTCTGGTTTCTCCTCAAAGTTTCAAGTGCTTTAGGACATACTCTTGACATCACTTATCTTCTGGACAGTCTTGGGGGAGAACCGTGTGGCTGTCTTCTTGGATTTTTGCTTAGAAGCTTGGGATTATGGTGATTACCCAGCAACCACTGATCAATCTGTAGGAGAGTGGCTTTTCCCTTCTCTTATACTTTCTCAGGCTCCTCTGCTCCTTAGGGCTGTTCTGGCTCCTCTTTTTATCAAAGATACTTTACAAGAAGTTGATTTAGGCAGAAGGTGACGATTAGGGTTTTTTTTGGGGGGGGGAGATCAATGCAGATTGATTATTAGTGGTTGAGGGATTAATATGTTGAAAGCATTCTAAAGTTTGGTTTAGATTCATAAATTATGTCCAAGAGTGTAGGCGTGAAGCACGTGTGTGAGATATTGGTCATCCCTAATCTAACCTTAGAAGACAGAAGACTCCTTGGCAGACTAGTGGGGCATTGGCTCACGAGCCCTAAGCCCCATAACCGGTAGAACCAACTCCACATGTTGTTTCCCTCTTCCTTATTTTCAGCGCCATTACACCTGCATTTGAGGATAATATGCAAATTTTGGCATTAGGCATTATGTCTAATTTCCCAGGCAGATGTGATTTTGTTTCTTGTCTTCTTATTCTTATCAGCTGTCCTGTGCCATGGGAATTTCTGAAGAGACAGTAGTTTCCTAACTAAGAAAGGAACAAGATTTGTTACTCAGCCTGGATGGCTTTCTTTTAAATAATCAGATTGTCTGCTTCCTGAAGGGTGTCGTCCCCACCCTCCCAGCTGGGAAGCTGCCACCTGTCACTCTTGGGCTGATTACTAAAGAACATCTTGTCTTGCTTGTGCTCTGCACTGTGATGTGTTCCCAAGTCCCTCGGCCTAGAGGCTCTGATGGCGGTGAGGAGGGTTTATGTGATATCTCCATCCTTTAAATAAAATCCCTTCTACGAGATGAGATCGAAGCAAAGGTCTCTTATTTTACTCCACTTGGGCCATTGGCAGGGCATTTTTTGTCTTTAGCCTTAAGAAGAGGTGTCTTAAAGCCTCCAGAAGAGAAAAATGGTCATTGTTACATACGTCAATTCAGAAATGATTTCTGGGTTTACTGGTCTCTCGGTGGGAATTGAGCTGGTTGGTTCATGTGTATAGTTCTGGGTCTGCCTTCTGCTGGGTCTAACTGGTGACCTTGGCAAAGTTATCGGCCTTTCTGAGACTTCATTTTCTCATGGGCAGATTGGAGGCAATAATAGCTATCTCAGGATGGTGTGAATGTTCTGGGCACTCAGCCTTTATCCTGATGTTTATCACATCCTTTATGCAATAGGGACCCAATAAATGTTCTTTTCTCTCTTTTCCTCTTGTGTTTGATGTCAAGTCTTTTTGTGTTTTGTTTTGTATTGATTTTCTTTTGATGTTAATAATTAAATTGTTCCCAGGATTTCTGTTGTCACAGGATTTTTGAGGCAAAGTCAAGGGTCAGTAGAGCTGAGACGGGAGTGAGGCTTTAGTGACACCAGGGTGCCAGGACCAGTTGAATGGAGAGTGGGCAGAGTCTAGAAATCTCCAGACTGAGTGAATCTTTAAGAGATTGCCGGATTATTATTTTCTGGGCCTCATTTATTCAGAGGCCGCTGAAACATAGCAAGGGAAAAAATATCATAGAAATGTTTAGGAACACGTCCTCCAAACCAGGCTGGAGGGACCTAGGTTGTGTTTCATCAGTTCATTAATCCATTCAATTGTTTATGGCCTGACATTTCCTTAGCACTTTCTGTGTGTCAGGTGCATGTCCGTCCTTGCCTCAAAGAACTTGTGGTTGAGTGCAGTCCTGCTAACTTTGGACCATGTGATATGTGTCTCTATGTAACTGAAATAATGGAGATAAAGCTACTTTTATGAAATATCTTAAGGCCAGCCCTCTTTTTTATTTTTTAAGTATTTTCCCCCCACCCTACTTCATCCTCCCTTCTTCCTGGACATAGGGAAGTATTCTTGGAGAGATGGCATGTCCCAGTCTCCCTTGCAACTTGGTGGCACTGAGTTCTCCCCACTGGAACTTGAGCAAAAATGATGGGAGCAATTTCAGTGTCCCTTGCTTGAAAGGAAATCCTTCAGTATGAATTCCCACTCGTTCTTCCCCTCTGTCCAGAAAGGCAATGCCAAACAACCCTGGAAGGCACTGTTGAGGATAACAGAACCTCCCTGCTTGTCAGCTTCCACAGATGACCGCATGGAATATTACTGGCTGTCTGCCCTGGACTGGCAAATGGGAAAGCAATGAACTAAGTAAGTACTTTCAGCCACTGAATTTGGGGATCTGTTTATTATAGCTTCTGTTGTAACAAATTAAGTAGTCATGGCTTTTTTGAGGTTCTAATGTAGCTCCAAATAATAAAAGTGTGACTCGACTGGTGGAAATTTCAGTGATTTTGTTGGTCACATGAGATTCCTGAAGGTATAAGGGTCAGAAAGATTCTGGGTCCAGGCTCACCTCTTCCATATCCAAGATTTTATACATTCCTAAATTCAAATAACTTCTCAGATCTTCAGGAATCAGAGTTAAGATCCAATCTTTTCCCAGGGCATTACCTCCTTTGCTAGTCTAAGATTTGCAAAATCAATGAAGAAGCAAATAATTATGTTTAACATATGAGTGGATTATGTTTCTCTTGGTGGTGGGGAATATTAGAGATATGATTTGGGGGCAACAATGAAAGCCAGTATCTAATCATTCAAAGTCACGCTTGAGAAGATGTCAGAAAAATAGGGAGGGGACTTCCTTCAAGGGCATCTTGTTCACTTGACACAAGCCTCCTGGGAGCTACCACCTCCAGACAAGCAGCCTCATCCTAGCCCCTTTCTTGAAATCCCCCTTTCTGCAGCTTGTATCCTCAAAGGCCACCTTTGTGCGGCTCTCAAAGGGGCCATGATGGCCCCTGTCATCTACACAAATGGGAGAAGACCCTTCCAACTTACCATTCGTTTGCTCATTCATTAAAGAAATAGTTCCTCAGCACCTCCTTTATGCCAGGAAGATTACAGATACAGGGGCGCCTGGGTGGCTCAGATGGTTAAGGGTCTGCCTTCAGCTCAGGTCATGATCCCAGGGTCCTGGGATCGAGCCCCACATCGGGCTCCCTGCTCAGTGGAGAGCCTGCTTCCCCCTCTCCCACTCCTCCTGCTTGTGTTCCCTCTCTCGCTGTGTCTCTCTCTGTCAAATATAAATAAAATTAAAATTAAAAAAGAGATTATGGATACATATTTTAGTGGAGACATAGTTAAGAAAGCCTGCCCCACAAAGGCAGGACTTGAATATGCAAGAGGCAGGAAACAGGTGCAGGGAAGGAAAGAAGCGCAGCAGGGATCGGCATGGGAGAGCAGGGGCACTGCACCAGGCAGGTGTCTCCTGTCACTCAGCAGCCTGTGTCTCCTGTGATAAAGGCGTGTGATTAATTACACATAGGGACTCTACGTATGTTCTCTCACTTGCTAATTGCAATTAGTTGCAGGAGCACTGAACATATTGCTCTGCATGAATGTCAGGACATTTCACTGGATTCCCCTTGGTTCTCCGAGAAGCCGCAATTAACTTCACTAATTATTCCCTTCACCACATGTGCTTCCCTTAATGTAGAACCAAACTAATGAATGTTGATCTTTTAAAAACTTTTTTTTTCTTAAAAAAGGCCATCTTGGCTGCCATCCAATTACACACCAACAATGGCTCCTTTGACAAAATCACCTGTATCGTCAAGTCCATCCAAGGCTTGCTGGGCAGAGGAAGCAAACTTCAGTCTCAAGAATCATTTCTTCTCCAGGGAAGGAGAGCCTCTCTGCACTGACAGCAGCTGTGTGGCACTTTTGGCTAAATAGGCTTTGAAAGATTTTGTAATTGACATCTCTGCCATGACCCATCCATAGCACCTGGTGGTAGGGAGTTGGCAAACCAGAGCCACGTGCCATGGTCTAGCTAGGAGTGCAGGATAACTTTAAAAAAGCACAGAAATCCTACTCTCATGCCAGCAACCCAGCTAGAGCTGGACAGGGTCCTTTCCTGCCCCTCCTGTGATCTGCGCATCCTTAATTCAAACGTCTTCCTCAAATTCTGTGACTTTTGTTAAGATTTCTATGACGGGGTGTGTGTGTGTGTGTGTGTGTGTGTGTGTGTGTGTGTGTAGGGAATAACTTACATGCTCATGGTTTTTCCTATATCCAGTTCTGCCTCTCCACATTGTGTTGATTCCCTCAGCACTTGATTTTCTCACGCACACTTTCTCAAAGCATTCATGAGAATTTGAGGACAGGATAGTGGGTGGATTCACATTACATCCCCCAAACAAACTCAGATGGAAGAGTTAGCATCATCACTGTCTTCAAATACCCTTGAGGCATCTCGCTCCATGGAGCTCTTCACCCCATCCAGGTCCTGCTGAGTCCGCTGGTGAGGAATGAGGCGTCTTGCTCTTGGTCCTCTGCAGAGCAATTTCGTTGTTCTTCTCCAAAAGCTTTATGATTCTTCTGCTTCAAGCATACTCATCAATCGTGTGTGTGTGTGTGTGTGTGTGTGTGTGTGTGTGTGTGTGCATGTGTGCTAGCGCCCATGTGTTTCAAAGGACCAGGAGGAAGAGGGAGAAGAAGTCCGAGAGAATTCTCTCTCCAACAGATCTTATTCCTGTACCAGCTGCTAAGAGTACTTGCTTTCACTTCGTCATCGCCACAGTGCCTTCTCCTAACTGCCACCTAACATGCCTGGAGCTCCAGTGAACTTTTTAATACACCACCTCTCGTGAGTGCGGCAATAACCTTGTGAGCCAGGCAGGGCTGTTTCATGGCCACATTGTGCAAATCAGAAAACAGAGCCTCCGGGGGATAAATGCCCAATGTGCACAGTTTGTTGTTGGGAAAATGTTCTTTCTGCCTAATCATGCTCTCAGATTGCTGCTTCTTGGAGGCGGAAGACAGATCAGGAAGTAGCGAGCCATCCAGCCCTGCTCTCTCATTCCCCCCAAATGCCATCTTGCTTTGAGGCGAGGCTCTCGGGTACGTGAAGGAGAATATGTGAGAGAAGCCAACCCACACTGGGTTATTTGCAATATTTCTCGAGCCCCACACTAAGGACATGTGGTGGAAGAAAATTCTTGGTTGTGGGTGGAGAGAGGTATTCTGTGCATTGTAGGATGTTCAGCAGCATCTCTGGCCTAAACTAAATATTTAGTGGCCTGCCCACTAAATACGGCTAAAACTCCTACTTCCAGCCTTGTAACAGTCAACGATTTCTCCAGACATTGCCAAATGTTCCTCAGGGAATCGAAATCATCCCTGGTTGAGAACCACTGGATTATTGTTACATACCCATTGTGATGTTGGTTTCTTGCCTTCTTGCCTTGGACCATGGAGACTCGGTCATGTTGAGTAGGTCAGAAAGGAGGTCGTGCAAACCCTGTGGTAAAAAAAGAGAAAGGTTTGGAAACTCATGTTTTCCTTTCACTGGAAAGAGGGCACGTGCCTTCACTTTGGTGGGACAAAAGATAAACCTACTGATCCTCGCCACGCATTAGTACCTCTGATGGAGCCCTGCTGCCCTTAGCTCTGGCTTTTACAGCAAATGGTACGAACAGTGCCAACAACCACGAGTCAGTCCGTTTAGGGAAAACACAGGGTATTTGAACAGCTTGACACTGTGAAGGCATAAATTGTCGGGAGAGACAAATGTAAGCTGGAGGGATTTGTGAATGTGGCAGACGGTAATCCTGGTATTTCGTGTTAATTGTTTTTCTTAAGCAGGAGACCTCCTGTGATTTACATTTGGGAGCGGTGGGATGACGGACTGTGCCAGACAGC
>LNAC01000201.1:769241-797207 GCA_002007465.1 Ailurus styani | reverse complement strand
AGGGGGTGGTTCCAGGCTCTCAGGGTGGCCAGGCAGGAAGAGCAGAGCCTGTGCCCAATAGCTGGAGGGCAGAACTGATGACTAGTAGCAAATTCCCTTTCATCCAAGTGCTCAGGAGTGATGGGCAAATGAGCAGGGGAAGGCACCAGACACATGCTAAGGTTTGGTTTATCTGGCTTTATCTGAGAGTGGGAACTGGCCCTGCCTTGTGGAGGGTGGGATTGGGAGGGTCAGTTCGACTTTAGAAGGAACAGAGGGTGTTCAAACATACCAGGAAAACCTTTGATTAGTGCAGAAGTGTGATTCAATCCTTGCTTACCTGGTGCAGCTAAGGGGCAGTTCTGATGAGGAAATAGGAAAAGACCAAGTCTTCCCTAGGTTAGTATGTTCCTTTATTTCATTCTTTCCAGAAGCGCTCTACCCAGAAGACATCCCTCCTTTCTCCAGACCACATAGATGAGCTAAGCACCTCTTGCTCTTAGTGGGACTCAGGCCGACTGGGTCACCTGCAGACTCAACCAAAATCATGGTGGGACATGGTCACAGAGGCAAGTCATAAGGGCAGAAAAAGATGTCTGTTGGTCCTTGTGTGGTCAGGGCTGGGCCATCCAGGTCAGCAGGCTCCTTAGAGATGTGGTCAGAGAAGTCGAGTCATTGACAGGGCCAGATGGGTTCCCTGGGCAGCGCCATGTCAGCCTGGCCAAAGTGGAAGCCATGTTCCCTGAATCCCCTTCACTGTGGGTTTCTGGGTCGGACCGGGCCCAGGAGGACTTTGTGTGAATTTGGATGGTGGCAGTGAAGAGCAGACATTCCTCTTGGATGGGGGTCGTGGTTGTCCATGGTAACAGATGGATAGCCCAGTGCATTGTGGATCCTGACTTGGCTGCGTTCCTTGTGCTCTACTTAGCTCATCTTATTGATTGCTGGCCTCTCTGACCACTAACAGACCCAGGCCCACCATCGGGTGCCTGGTGTGGACCCACAAAGGCAGCAGCTCCACAGATTGTCTATGAATTTCCCCTTCCAGGTCCTTTTCAGTGGCTAGGTGGGCTTGGACTCTTGAACATCCTGTTTGCTCCAACCTGTGTCCACCTGGCGCAGGTGCATGTTGTCTTTGATTTTTCTGACTCCCCCTTCCACACCCCCATCTTTCCAGTTCCTTCCACATTTGCATAGGTTCTAATTTCTTTAATAAATTCTTATCTCCATACAACTTAGAACCGCTTGTGTTCCCAGCAGGGCCTGACTGACACAGTGGGGAGGCCCCTCTGGAGTTTGGTTGCCTGTTTGTGGGAGTCAAGTCTCATATATCCAAGGAGAATGAACTGCCTTAGAAATGGGTACAATGCAGCCCAAGAAAGATTTCTTGAGGTGGAGTGATTCTAACATTCATGCATTCATTTATTCACTATTCATTATTCAATAGAGAGAAAGGTGAAGGCTGTGCCAGGGAATGTGCTAGAAACACATTGGTGAATAAAAATATACATGGCCGCTTTTCTCAGAGAGTTTAGAGTTTAAAGCATGAGACAGAAATTAAACAAATATTAAGTATGTGATTATAAATAATTTTTTGTGTATTACATGGCACTTACCACAAATGGTATAAGGTGACAGAAAGTACGGATGAGGGTGAGACCCATTGAAATAGGGGTGCCTGCGAAGGTCCCTCTAAAGAGTTGATGTTTAAGTCAATACTTGAAACACCAGATGGATTCTACCACAGGAAGACTGTTCTAGGCTAGGGAACAGTATGTGTAAAGGCCCTGAGGTCGGGCAGATGTACTATAACAAAGAGATGGGAGAGCAGGAGGGAATGTTTTCGTGTTAATGCTGACAAGCTCTTTTGCTGGAAAATACCAGCTTTAAGCCTAAACAGAGTGAAGCCCGAGAACCCCAGAGCTCCTTAAAGGAATGGGTGTAGGTCCGCCTGAAACCAGAAAGTTGGACCTGAGGACAAAGGAGAGGAGAGGATGCCCATGAAGAAAGAGTAGGACTTTGTGTGACGTAGAAACAGGTGAACCTTCCTCTGGGAGACAGAACCTGGAGCCAGGGTTCTTGGCTTGGCAAGTGGAGCCTAGACTGGATCTTGGCTCCTACTTCAGCAGAGGCCAACCTACATTACCACATGCAGAACCTGACTGGGACTAGGAGCTTATGCTAAGCTCTTTGAAGCCAGAAGAATTTCTAAATCCTTCCCTACCAAGGAATTTGGTGAATGAATATGCATCTGACTATGTGGAGAGTAACCAGCTACGTACCTAAGCTAATTGTTATTTTTTTTTGACAGTTTCATAACTTTTTAAAAAAAATTAGCATTGTTTATTGTTTATTTATTTTAAATCAAAGTATAGTTGACACATGACGCTGTGTTAGTTTCAGGTGTTCAACATAGTGATTTGACAAATCTCTGTCTTATGCTGGGCTCACCACAAGTATAGGTACCATCTGTCACCGTACAATGTTATCACAGTATCATTGACCATATTCCCGGTGACTTTTATCCTGGTGACTTATTTATTCCATACCCGGAAGCCTATATGTCCCACTCCTCTGTGCCCACTTTGCCCCTCCCTAACCCCTTCTCCTCTGGAAGTTCCATGACTTTATTTGACAATCAGGGTTAGTTCTCATCATCCACATTGAGTTTCCGCAGATCCTTCAAACTGGCGACTAGTACGTAGGTAACCAACTGTCAAGGTTGTTTGGTGAATCTTCATCCTCATTACGTTCTCTGGACAACCGCACAGGAGTATTGTATGGGGCATTTCTTACTCTGTGGTCCAGACACCTTTGTTGAGCTTTGTGTCAATGCACATGTCTGGAGCTCCCCTCTCCTTCATTTTTCTGGGTCTTCAAATTTCTTCAACTTTTGGCCTTCAAATTTCTGGGTCTCTTTGGGTGCCTGAGGGCATGCTTCTTGAAGCTGGCTCTGTGGATGGGCTTGTAAACACTGACGGTGCATTCTCTGGTCACCACCTTCTTGGTGGCAGAATGGTCTTTCTTCTCACCAGCCTTTTTTTACTGGAACCATCCTGCCAGGCTCCATTCGGAAGTCAGTTGGCATTTCTGATATTGTTAATGCTCATCCCAATTAATTTCTCTTATTATTTCAAAGGCTTCTGGGGCACTCTTAACCAAAAACATGTGAAATGACAAGATAACCCCCCTCTCTGGTCACTCCCATAAGTGCTAGATATACAGACAAGTTACATGGCTGTGACTCTCTCAGTTTGGGGTAAACCCATCAGTTTCCATAGTGCTGAAGGAGGTAAATGTGGGAGGCAAGCATTTATCGAATCTTCGTATATGGGAGTTTCTGTTAGACACTTACCTGTATTCATCATTTAACCCCCGTAACTATCCACGAGGCAGGTGCTTCCAGCCCCATTCTACACAGGAAGATTATGAAGCTCTGTTACATTAGCTAACTTGCCCACGGTCTCAGTAGGTCAGGGCTAGGATGGAATATGGTGCCAGGTTTGTCTTATCAGGAAGTCTGTGTGAGGAAAGTAAAAGCAGATGCCTTCGGAGTTGCTGTCAGCACAGCAGTTTGGCAATAGACTCAGGTGACCAGGGCTGGGAGGGAGGCTTTGACATTGGCTAGATTCCTGTAGCCAGCTATGTCAGTGAGGTATCTGCATTTCTCAGGGGTGAATAATCCTACATTGGAAATGTGTAGATCAGTATACTAACTGACAACTGATTGGCTAGAAGAATGTTTGGCTAAAAACAGCCCTTTGTTCACAATCCCCAGAGCAGATCGATCTAACTATTCACTGTCAGGGATCTCTGACGTGCTCTGGTGACACTGGTGCCTGTCAGGGAGGAGATCCATGTAGGAATCCTAGTGTCACCTTAGGAATAATCCCTGCGGCTGTGCAATATATTTGTTTCCAACTGATGTTGAACTTGGGCCTTCTGCACCTTGGCCTGTGACTGAGTTCAACTTCTTGGCTTTCTTTATGAGAAGAAAAAGGAGGCCATGTCTCTGGAAACAGTGAGCTGGAAAAACTCTAGCACCGCCCAGATACCCTCCTCTAGATTATCAAGCAGAGAAAAGACCCCAGGTTTTCGAGTGCAGGTGCTAAACTATCCAAAGCAATGTCCCCCTCCATGAGCTGGCTTTCAGACTTTATGTTGATTTTGGTTGCTTTCTTAGTTGTGACAAAGAGTCCCTAGGGGAAGAATCTGAAATGAGGCTTTCCTTGCTTCCAGGCACACAATCTCAAGTCTGCAAAGTAAAATGTCATTTTGTGATGTGATGCGTGTGTGTGTGCGTGTGCGTGCGTATGTGTGTGTGTGTGTGTGTAAAGATGCTGTGCACACATGAGAGATACCCATCCATCTATCTTTGATCCAAAAGAAATCTGGGGTAGATACAAATCAAACATCCATATGCTTCTTGTCTGTCATAATAACTCCTATCCAGATGTCAGCAGCTTTAAAAAACTGCTCAAGTGGTGAAGTGTGGTGCTCTGTTTGCCAACAGCTATGTATGGGGGAGGCCAGGCATTCTCACTTTTATTTGTCCTTCCCCGAGGTTTAAAAAAAATACCCACTTGTTGAGTGCCAGCTCCTTGGAGAATTCTTAAGTTAGAAGTAAGCACTCAGGCATGAGGACAGCTTCATATCCATTTTGCTGGTCACTCAGATAAACTTGATGACTCAGGGAGAGTGTTGAGTCAAGGACTCCTTTTTGGTGACTTGAAGGCAGGACAGTAGAGAAGGAATTAACCAAGTGATAGCAGATTGGCAGGTATAGGGAATAGATCCTGAATTAGAAGATAAACAAAAATAAATTTTATCTTAACTGTGATTGCTTTTAGGCAGAATTTTTATGTGATACTAAATTCAACCTCTGGAATCTGTCCTAACTCTAGCTCTGCTTTCTTTTGTATTGATTCAGCATTCCCTGAAGGTTCTCCCTACTTGGTGGTCCCATGATCGCTTCACATGTCCATCCCACCAGCTCAGTGATCCTAGTGGAAAGAGTATCACCATTTCTGATATTGGTGACAAGGGCTACACCTGATGCCCTTGTCTCTGAAGAGCCTGGCCTGGGTGATGTACACCTTAAATAGAATGAATCACTGAAGCCAAACCATATCCACATAGACAAGTCCGGGTTCCCAGCCTACTCCTAGAAGGTAGGAGTAGAATACTCCTAGAATGTGGGATCTCCCCAAATGACAGGGACTATGAATGGGGAGGAGGTACAGTTATCAAAAGGGAAAATGGAGGGGCGCCTGGGTGACGTAGTTGGTTAAGCATTTGACTCTTGGTTTCGGCTCAGGTCTTGATCTTAGGGTCATGAGATCGAGCCCCTCCTCAGGCTCCCTGCTCAGTGTGGAGTCTGCTTGAGACTCATTCTCCTTCTGTCCCTCCTGCTCATGCTTTCTCTCTCTAAGATAAAGAAAAATTTTTTAAAAAGGGAAAATTGTTGCCAGGCAGACAAAACCAGTAAGTATTTACTATCAAGTCATTTTTCACATTTTATCATTTTATATCTTAAAAAGGTAAAAATGTCTGTGATTCCCAACAAGTTTGGAAGCTCTGGGAAGGCAGGGCGTATGTCTACTGTATTAACCAACACGTCGCTAATGCCTATCAGAGTATATGGCACATGAAAGACTTTCAGTAAACGTCAGCCAAATACATGAATGAATGAATGACCAAGTATTTACTTGGATATTTGGTATCTCACTTTGGGTCTCTGATGAGCACAATGATGAACTCAGGACAAAGAGGAAGAAGAGAAGGGTCAACTGAATGTGCAATTTCTTTCAAAATTCCTTTGTAATTTTTTAATCCAATCTAAATTTTTGTTTGTAACCTTTTATATTTATGGGACTGGAGGATTCTTTTTTAAAACTTTAATTTAACAACTTTTTTTATTGTGTTATGTTAGTCACCATACAATGCATCATTAGTTTTTGATGCAGTGATCCAAGATTCATTGTTTATATACAACACCCAGTACTCCATGCAATCCATGCCCTCCTTAACACCCAACACTGGGCTCACCCAACTCCTCACCCCCTTCCCCTCTAAAACCCTCAGTTTGTTTCTCAGAGTCCACAGTCTCTCATGGTTTGTCTCCCCCTCCGATTTCGCCCAATTCACTTTTCCTTTCCTTCTCCTAATGTCCTCCGTGTTATTCCTTATGTTCCACAAGTAAGTGAAACCATATGATAATTGACTTTCTCTGCTTGACTTATTTCACTCAGTGTGATCTCCTCCATTCCCATCCATGTTGATGCAAAAGTTGGGTATTCATCCTTTCTGACAGCTGACTAATACTCCATCGCATCTATGGACCACATCTTCTTTATCCATTCGTCTGTTGAAGGACATCTACGTTCTTTCCACAGTTTGGCGATTGTGGACATTGCTACTATGAACGTTGGGGTACATATGGCCCTTCTTTTCACTACCTCTGTATCTTTGGGGTAAATACCCAGTAGAGCAATTGCCAGGTCATAGGGTAGCTCTATTTTTAATTTTTTGAGGAACTGGAGGGTTCTTAAAGAGACCCTTCAGTAGAAAATTCTGGCTAAAACCTAGGGGACAACTGCCTATCCTTGTATTCATCTCTGAGTATCTCTGGGCAAGAAGATTACCAGAGCTTCTTAATACTCAGTGTGCAGCCTGTTCTGTTCCTTGTATAAGCTCTGGCCTCCACTGGGGCATCATAGCCATTGCCGAATTGTGTCTGACAGGAAGGGAACTGAGGGAAGAAATACCCCAACCTTCTTTCTCCCCAACTTTGAATTCTTGCCAGTGCTCCACTTTAGTCAACCCAACCAGAAACCAGAAGGCGAGAGAGTGTGAGTAATGCCATCTGTAGATGTCAGGCTCTGGAGGCTTAATGGTGGGCAGTGGAAAGTGGGAGACAGAGAACAGAGAATATCCAACATAGGACTTGCACAAGCTCGCTCTATCTAGGTAGAGATGTTTAATTGTTCTGAGATCTGAGAGTGAGTGCTTGGAGAATTTGAGAAATGGCAAGGTGGCTGATGTGGCTGGAGGGGAGTGAGTGGAGGAGGAATTATTTTTGAAGATTCACAGATATTCTCGCCTTTGATAGTAACTTAAATAAAACTATTGTATAGCATGATAAATCTAATCATTGTTACCTGTAATGTTACAATTATAGCAATTTTGACTTGTTGGCATAGTATATTTTACTATAATACCCTTTGTTTCAAGAGGGTTGGCTGCTGAAGGGGTGTGTATGTGTGTGTGGCAGGGTGACGCAGTTGGTTAAGGAAGGATAGTGAGGCTCATTGCTCTGGCTGGGATCACCTCCTTTTGATCAGCACCACCTGATCAGGAGGGCAGAGGACCAAGGAGTGACAGGTGGGCCACATCAACTGTCTGGGCAGCTATTTCCAAACAAGTGGGCCAGAATTCTCATGGAATAGAGAGCAGGAAGAAAATAATGTAGGGAAGCAGGACTTGGGGACTAAACTTCATTTTTTCCAAGCCTCTAGCAGCTCTGCATCCTTGATAACTCTTGTCTCTTTGTTTCTGGTCCAGATGTGTTAGGATCAGTCATTTCCATAAGAGGTGGTGGATTCTAACCAGGTATCTTATTCTAACCAGATATTTCTTCTCCTTCCCAAGCAAAGATACTTGATACAATTCCATATCAGTGGCTAATTTAAACCTTTCCTCTTTTATATACATACCAATGTCATCAGTATACCCATGTTTCTTATCTCTTGGTAGACAGTGAGTTTCTCAAGAAAGAGACAATGCCTGCCACAGACAAAAGTCTACCCACTGTTTTCAGTGCTAGGTTTAGAAGCCATTGGCTTCTTAACAGAAAGTGACATGCTTTGGACTCATTTTCTAGGAAGTCAGTATCAGCAGGCTGAAAATGGACTGATTGGGAAATGATCGGTGGCGGCGATCAGGATTACACTGCACTGCAGAGGGTAAATAGGATTTTGATAGATAAAGGGGAGGAAAAGGAGTGTTTTGGGCTGGTGTGATAGAGTGTGCAAAGGCTTGGAATTGGGAAGGATTGTGATTTATTGGAAGACGAGCGTGTGGTGGAGTATAACAATGCACTAATGAGAAGTAGGAGAAAAGGTTGGAGGGGAGTGTTGAGGATTTTCTATTCCCCTTCCTACTAAGTGGAGGACTGAGGGTTAGGATCAGAGTCATGACTAGGCTAGGACTAAATTGGGCTCGGTCCATGATGGTGGCATGTTGCTAAGGAACAATCCAAGGTGGTGTCTTGAGTGGAAGAAAAGCAGAGAACCAAAAAAGGTGGTCTGGACGGAGGATGTGACAAAGTGAGCTTCCCTATTATCAGGGAAATGCAAGTGAAAACCACAATAAGATAACATGTCACACCTGTCAGAATGGCTAAAATAGGAAAGATAAGAAGTAACTGTTGGCGAGGATGTGGAGAAAAAGAACCCTCCTGCACCAACCCTCATTCCCTCATGGGAATTGGGGACTAAACTCATTGCAAACTGGTACAGCCAGTGTAGAAAACAGTAAGGAGTTCACTCAAAAAATTAAAAATAGAAATACTTCATGATCCAATAATTCTACTACTGGGTTTTTACCAAAGAAAATGAAAACACTAATTCAGGAAGATATATGTGCTCCTATGTTTATTGCAGCATTATTTACAATAGCCAAGGTATGGAAACAACCTAATTGTCCATTAACAGACAAATGGATAAAATGTATATATAATGGAATATTATGCAGCCATTAAAAGGTGAGATCTTGCCATTTGCAACAACAGGGATGGACTAAGTGAAATAAGTCATATTAAGAAAAAGAAATACCATATTTCACGCATATGTGGAATCTAAAGAAAAAATGAATAGACAGACAAAAAGCAGAACCAGAACTATAAATATAGAGAAGAAACTGATGGTTGCCCGAGGGGAGGGGCGTGGAGGGAAGGACAAAATGGATGCAGGGGAGTGGCAGATCCAGGCCTCCAGTTATGAAATGAGTAAGTCACGGGATGGTCAATGATACTGTAATAGTGTCATATGGTGACAGATGGGGACTACACTTGTGAGCTCAGCATAACATATAGACTTGTTGAATCACTATGTCGTACACCTGAAACTGACATAATGTTGTGTTTCAACTATACACTAATAAAAAAAGATCCCTGTGTTAAAAAACAAGCTTCGCTAATAGAGGCTCCATCCATGGGGCTTCTGATCTTAGGCGGAAAGTAGAGAGCTGCTCCTGAAGAAAAGAGAAGGATAGGATGAAATGGGTCAAGTGTAGGAGTGGGAGGGTAAGACTGAAGGAGTCAGTCTGGAGGGGAAACTGGACATAGAGCCGGGTCAGGTTTCTGAGGCTATGATGTTGGCCACTGGGCTTCTTTCCATGGGGGAGCGGACTGGGACTTTGCCCATGAGGTTGTGAACAGGTTGCCTTGCAGGGCTCCCAGCACCGTGCCAGGGCTACATGCTGGGGAAGGGATTTGGGGGTTCTTTCGGCGGGGTGTAGGTGGCATATAGAATCCAGGTGTGGCAGACCCCCTTTGGGCAGGGGGAGTCTCTCCTCATTCCGTTCCTGCCTGGAGGCCTTGGGCTGCTATCTCCATGGGCCTGGATGAGAAATGGAGATTCCACCAAGAGTTCTGAGGGCATCTGGAAGAGGACTCATGCTGCCCACCACAGAGCACAATCCTCATAAAACTCCCCTGAGACCGTCTGGTTCGGTCCCTCCTCATGATAGTTCTGTCCACTGACCCCCTTATTTTTCACTTTTTCCCCCTCCTGCCAGCCTCTGGGAGTCTCCTCTATGGCTCCCATTAGATCTTGCTTTCTGTGATCATGACTGTGCCCAGTAAAACAGAAGTGGAAAAGGATTGCAGTTTTCAAGTCCCTTAGAGGACCTCACTGCCCACTCCAAGCAACTTAGAGGGGTATTCGTTCCATAAAAGAGAGCTCTTTGTAGGGAGGAGTTCTTTCCTTCCACATGATCACAGTGGCTCTCCTGGCTGAGGCCGCCCGAAGTTGTTGAGCACAAAATGACATGTAACAGGGTGAGTCTGGCTTCCCCAGCGTGGGATGGAGGTAAAGGGATATCAGGGAGGGGTCAGGTGAGGAAGCAAAGAAAAAATGGCTGCTGCAGCCCAGCAGGGGGTGGGGAGAGTCATCTCAGCTCAGGTCAGATGGACACGTGAGAACAGGGAGACGCGTGGTCACTGGGTCTGCCCCTCCGGGCAGGGCTCTGGGGGTGCGGCCGGGCATCCTCCCGGGCCCTCATCCGGGAGGAGCCCAGAGAAGAGGAGAAGCGAGAGCACAGCCATGGCTGGCCTTCTCCTCGCCGGGCTTCTGCTGGTCTGTGAGAAGGACGGGGAAGCCAGGAGATGACAGAACAGCAGATCTTTGCATTTAAGACCATGTGAAAGTGAACAACCGAAAAGGGCCTCTGAACTTGGGAATGAGCAGTCCTCTAGGAATGCTGCCAAAGAAGGAAGAAAAACTGAAGAAAGAAAGATATGTAGCTTCTGGCAGTAGGATAAAACCGAACACCCCGTAGACGTTCTGGAAGGCAAAGTCTAAATATGACTTATGGCTTTAAGCAGAATGCAGATTCCTGCCAAGCACCTCCTCCTTGTGATTTTTGTTTTTTAAACATTTAAAGAGCACTTTGTCATTCCAGATCGTCATTTCCAAATTGGCAATGGGAGTGATTATGATAATAAAGTATTTTGATCTGAGGCAATTTGCAAAGGGCTTTAAAAATCCTCATTACTCTGGATTCTGCCTCCGTCTTGGCGGATCCCAGTGCCAACCAGCAAGAGAGCTCAGCGGACCTTTTAATCACTACAGTCTTTGTGGTTGTTCGTTTCATTGCTTTTTAATGAACTTGTTCTTACAGTTCGTGTCGGTGGAGGGGGCCGCTCATAGCCACCAAGTTCTTTAGAGTAGAAAGCAGGCATCTCTGAGGCTACGCCTCCTGTGGCTCAGTCTCTAGGAAGTTTGGCATAAATCTCCAATTGTTATGTGCTGTTTCTTGGGTCCCACAATCCTCTTCACGGACACTGCCTAAGTGGTCACAGTTGCTCGTGTCTGACGCCCCCAGGAGTCACTGTCTATGCACAGTGAGGGAGCCCGAGTCTCTCAGCTGCTGTAAGACATTGGTTGATGGCTGTCCCACCACAGACATTTGCCCATTACAGCACTTGACCTTTTACGAGGTTTCAGACAGAAAGAGAGATGCTGGCAGGAGGAACATCCTGCTTCCTCCCCGCTTGCATTTTCCACGCTTCAGAGGACAGGACCTATAACTCAGATGTCAGCTGAGGTCTCTTGCCCCTTTGAGATCTGGTGAAATTCCACAGCCTCTGGGGCATCTGGCATCTCCTGCTTTCTCATGCTTCTCTCTATCTCCACCTATGGGCTGTTCCTGTGCCAACCTCTGTTGCCAGAAAAGTGAGCTCAGCTCCTCCAAGGAATCTGTCCCGATCATCAGGATTTATCTCTATCTTTATTTTACTTTTTGAAACACTTTGCTGATGGGCAAAAGGGAGGGGTCTTCTCCCAGAGCACCTGGCTATCTATATTCTACTGCCTCTTTCTCTCCCATTCTTTCTCCCTCTTTCTTCTCTAGGGCAAAAAACCCCATTCTCTTGAAACTGAATGTCCCCACTCGCTGAGCTCTTTGGGATCTTAGCTTCAACTGAAAGCAGTTTCCCAAGGAATTTCTTCTGGACAACTGTACTGCTGTCCTTCAGTAGGATCCTGGTAAATTTTATCTTCTCAATTTTTTTTTTACAGGTATTTAGGGTAAAATGATTGGGCATGCAAGCAGAGGACTTAGGAGAACTCCAGCAAGGATAGTTGTCTCACCTATTGATTATGCAGTGCCCATCACAAGTAGGTCCAATCTGGTTCCCGTCCCAAGAGGGGAAAATAAATAGCAGCCAAAATAAACCCTTTTTCCCTCTGTCCTTTCATTCCTCCTTGCTTCTGTACATGCTGTTTCTTCCTCTCAGTATGTTCATCCTTCCTCTTCATCTGGAAAATTCCTATGACTCTTTTAGACCTAGTTCCATGGGTCTCATGACCCCTTTCTCTGTGAAACCTTCTCTGGCTCTCTTCATCAGATCAGAGTAGGTTGCCTTCTCCTCACTATTCTAATAGGGATAGACCCCACCCAGCATCTATCTACCTTACTGACTTTGGTTTACTGTTTGCCATCTGCCTTCTCACAAGATGTGAGCTCTTCATGAAAAGAGACTGTCAATATCCATCTTTGAGTCTTCAGTTCCTAGACCAGTATTGGACAACCACAGGAGTTCAATATATGTTTGTTGAATGAATTAAAGTCTGCATCGTGTCACGGTGGGACAAGGAAACACAGTCCATTTGTTTTTGGCTTACAGGGCCAACTCTTTGTGTTGCTATAATCCAAATATGTTTCAACCATAGACTGTACAAATCATGTCATAGTTTTGTGTATGACACTTGGGAAACATTTCTCTTCTTCCCTACTTGCCCAGATTGTTCTCTGCCTTGCAAGTAACTTTCGGGAAATTCAGCTGGAAGGAAGAATTACCCTGTGTGAAATTCTTGAAAGACTTGCTGAAAAGCCAGAGGGGGGAGACTGATCTAAGGCATGAGGCCAACAAACTATATGTTGAGAAGTGGGACAGGGCTTAACAGAGGAGTTGCCTTTATCCACAGGTAAAGGTGGAATTTGCCTTTCTCACCATTCTTAATAGTATCTAAAGGTCTTTTTCTTGTTTTTTTTTAATTAATTTATTTTTTTTCAAGTTTTATTGAGCTAGAATTGACATTCAGGGTTGTATTAGTTTCAGGTGTACTGCAACTTTTGAATATGTAATACGGTATTATTAACTGTAGTCACCATGCTGTAAATTATATCTCTAGAAATTATTTATCTTACAAGTGGATGTCTCAAGGTCTTTTCAGGAACGTAATATAGCTTTGATTCCTGCAGATGGCAAATAGATGACATGCTTGGTTCTAGCCTCTCCCCCTTGGCCTGTTCTTCATAGCAGACATCAATTAACGATCACAAAACCCTTCTCCATTGAACCATTCAGGAGCTCCAGAATCCTTCCCAAGACAGGATTTCAGGCAGTCATTGCCAATTAATCTTCTCTGACATTTGATGCTTGTACCTAGACTCTGTGCTGGCCATTGTGAGGGATACAAAAATGGTTGTCTCACCTCTTACCTTCTGGACTTCTGGGGCATTTTCTCATTCTCATCCAATCTGACTCCTGGCTTTGCAGAAGCTCTTGCTCAACTACACTCGGATGTAAAGGTCCTATTGGATAGATGCAGTTAGGAAGAGTGTTCTTCTTCTTTGTTTCCTATTCTTATGTGGGCATCCACCTTCTGATGGTTGAGATGAGAAGGCTGTAGATTTGAATCCTGACTCTGGCTCTTCTAGTCCATATACTTTGGTGAGTTACTTGAACCTCACCACTACCTTGGGAGGTAGGTTTTATTGTGCTGGACACACTCAGGAAAAAAGCAGTTGAGAGGAAACATAAGCAAGTGCCTGGGTCCCAAAACTCTGGTGCTCAATCTGTGTTAGGAGAAAGGCAGGTGGGAGGGGAAGTAATTGAAGCAGACACTGTACTTACATATAGGCAAAAATAGAACAAATAAGAAGTCAAAACCAAGCTCTATCAATCTAAACCAAATTAGACCAAACGCAAACAATGACAACAAAAACCCTTGCAGCTGAGTCCCTTTGCAGCCATCTATGATTCAGTGAGACCGAGGGGGACTTTTCTTGCTATTATCCTCCTATGCCCTCTGCCACTGAGTAGAAGACCTTCTGTTCTGTAGCTAATCATTAATCAGCACACACCTCCAAGTTTCTTCTCTCTAATTCTCTGACTCCCAATTATCCAAAGAAATAATTTGGCCAAGTGATGAAGGCAGGCATGTTTGCTAACAAAGGGATACTTCTGCCTCTGTGGAATAGAGATGAATATTCTGTGAAATATCTATGTAAACAGTCACTGTGGCAATTTGTGACCTGGAGCTCCTCTGGCTCTCAGTGAATCTCTGGTTTAATTATGCCAAGGGTTTCCAGAATCAGCTTCTAGCAGTTTTCTTTGAAAACATCTTCAACCACTTTCTGGAGCCTAAGTAGAAGGATCAGGGTAATAACAGTTCAGAGAGCCAATTGGAGTCTGAGATAATGAGCCAAGATCAGGTCCAGGACTCAGGACTCAGTTTAAGTCCCAGAAGTCACATAGATTAAATTTTCATTAGTGCCACGAAGTGTTTGTTGTATGAGAGAGGGCACTAATGCAGCCCCAGAAAATGTGCCCCAGAGCAGTGCTTCGGTGTCTATGGAGGCCTGAGTTCCTCAGAGGTCATTCCCTGCCAGGAGAAGGCAGGCTACTTCTAACTGGCCGAAGGAGTTTGTTGGGTGAGCGGATAGCCAAGTCACCTCTAAATTGTCCATTTGTCACTCTCCCTCCTGTGGTTCTGAGGAATATCTCCTAGTTTACTAATTAATGGTGACCACTGATGACCTTTATGGAACATGTTTCACAGTGCCTGGCCTGTGGCAAGAACTTTATAAAGTATTATTACCCTGAATGTTTAAAAACACTCCAAAACGAGGTACAGTTCTTATCCATATGTTACGGATATTTGGGACTTGGACCTACCTGACCCTGAACTAAACCTCAGTTGGTTGGTAATTTTCCCAGGGTCTTAGCAAGAGGAATAGGCAGAGGTTGGGTTCAAATCTACATCCATCTAACCCAGGTCTATATTCTGCTAGGTCACATTCTAATCCATCCATTGATTATGTGAAGCCACAGAAAGCAGTGTTATTGGGCTTGAAAGTGGCTAAGTATCTCTCCTTTCATATTCGTGATTGGTGAAGCATTCCAATCGCCATGATGATCTGCTGGAAAAAGTGCTGTGGATTTAAAACACATGTCTTACTCTTCAGTGGTGTGACTTTGTGTCATTCAGATATAAGGGGGGAATGATGACCTGTTTTGATGCCCAGTGTGGCTTTCTATTTTATAACCATAATAAGTTGGAAATGGCAAAGATCTGAGAGATCATTTAGTCCTTTTCCATAGTCGAGGAAAATGTGACACATGCCTGGTCCAGAGTCATGCAGCTCAATACAGTCAGGGTCAGAACCAGACTGAGCCTGGTCTATTTGGATCATTCCAATATTCTGTTTATGATGTCAGATGTACTGCTCCACAGCAGGGGGTAGGTAACTCATAATATTCTTCCTTGTTTGTGGCAGGCTTGGAAAAAATAATTTAAGATTTAAGAGAACAAGAGTGGGATAAGCAAAGCAATATGCTTATGTGCTTAGTGGCAGGAAACTTGGAATGAGATGCTCTTTTTTTGTTTTTGTTTTTGTTTTTTTAGATTTTATTTATTTATTTGTTGGAGAGAGAGAGCATGTGAGCACAAGCAGGGGGAGCAGCAGGGAGAGGGATCGGCAGGCTCCCCACTGAGCCAGGAGCCTGACATGGGACTCAATCCTGGGACTCCCGCATTGTGACCTGAGCCAAAGGCAAATGCTTTTTTTTCTTTCTTTCTTTCTTTCTTTTTTTTTTTTTTTACTTTATTCTTTCACTGATCCAAGATTCATTGTTTATGCACCACACCCAGTGCTCCATGCAAAGGCAGATGCTTAACTGACTGAACCACCCAGGCGTCCCAGAGATGCTCATTCTTTTTTTTCATTTACTCTTCCTTTTATTTACTTAACTAACAAATACTACTTGGAAAAACCGATTCTAGAACCAATTTTAGTGGTAGTTGTGTCATTTATGTTGAGCCTCTCTTTCCTCATCTGATAAATGAGAGTATCAATATCTAATAATTTCAATATGGAAAAACTTTTGTCTCATGAGTGATCATAGAAATGCAATTGTATTCACCACTGAATCCACACTTTTGCTTTAGTTATTAATATAACACAAACACATAAAAGATAATGCCTAATGCTACTGAGGATAAAAAAGGCAGTCACGGATATTGGTATAAATTTTTAGAAAGGAATATAGTGGTTTAGTAAGAGCTATTAAAAGATCCATGCTCCTTGACACAGTGATTTCATTTCTGACCATCAATTCTAAGCATATTCTAAGAAAGAATGTTGTACACAAAGATGTTCAATGATATTTTTAATATTGAATGAAACATTGAAACAACCTAGCTGCTACATCAAGTGGATAATAATTAAATAAACTATGGTCTATCTACCCAGTGAAATGTTATACAGCCAATAAAGAAAAAAGTTAATGTCATGATATTTCTATGGTAACATGGAAAATATCTGATACAATGTTAATTGAGAAAAGGAAAATATTCATTATTATCCTACAGGGAAGGAGCTAGCTTCATGAAGAAAATCACCAAATGCTCCGACATGTTGTTTTAGGGTGGATTAATGGGTTGTTATTTGTTTCCTATTTCCTGAAGTTTTGGAAACATGTTTATGTTACTGTTTTCCTTGGAGGCAGACTAGTGTAAAGAGCCAGGCTGTGGTGTCGGGCAGAGTAGATTTGAATCCCATTGTTGCCACTTACTTACAGGCAGGGTGATTGCCTGAGTTTTCTTCTCTGTGAAGTGGGAGTGATATTTGGATATATTTCAGAAGGTAGATGTCAGGAGTAGGTAGGATAATGGAGATAAGGGCTCATATACTGCGTGATTGGTTTAATCTGTTAGTGAATATTTTATGAGAAATATTTTATGAGAAATCTTAATATATTGCTGAACACCAATGACCAAAAAAACAAAAACAAAAAACCCCACACAAAGAAAGGCAAATTGAATGTAATGCTCTTTCTTGCTCTAAGTTTTAATACTTCTCATTTGAAATGTGGAGCTTCAGTAGGTTTTTTATGGCAGAAACCTATTTGTCGACTAAGATGGGGCCCGGATGTTATGCCATAATTGTGGAGTTTTGAAATTACAGTTTCCTTGAGGAATAAAATGGGATTATTTCTGTCTATTTATAATCTGAGCTGGCCCTTTCTTGATGTGAGGGACCATGCAAAGTTTGATATTTAAGGGATTTGGGGAAGTCTGTTAGGAATTGGTCAGTACCATCACTTTTGTCTAATAATTGCCTTTTGTTCTATATAAAAATAAAGAGATGGAGTCATCATTTATGCACTGAGGAGCAATGGGAAAATTTGTATGATGTTATTTGTTTAGAGCAATCCTAAATCTCTCATTTCCTTAAGGTCTGGGTGTGTGAAGGATTTAAATGGTTGTTCTCTTTATATAAGAAAATATACAATATCTCTTATGTATCTCCAGAAACAGATGTTTAAAAGTTTCCTGGGAGCGAAATGGTTGTTTCAAAATGACTTTTGGATGATACATGTGTAAGCGAATCAGACAGATATTGATTAAATGTCCTTCCAACACAAAACAAATTGACCAGACATGCAAAAGGTTTTTGCCAAACTCCAGCATTTGATATCCCCCAAAGACATTTGGTTGCTGATTTCCAGCTAACACTTGAAAGGTGGAAATTTTCCTTGGAAATGCTTCAGTGGAACAAGAAGTAAGGCAGAAAGGCCAAGTGTCAGCTCTGAGACAAGTAGAGGCTTCCAGCCCTTTTCTTCATAGATGTGTAGATGAATCACAAAGAAAACAAAAAGGTGAACTTGAAAAAATTCTAAGTCATATGTGCTGATTTCCCCCAATTCCAGTGAGACTGCATGAAGGAGACCCCACTACTTTAAGACCAAAGGCAGGGACCAACTCAGATTCTTTTCAGAGGAACTTGAGAGGGAATGCTTACCTTCTGTAAATGGAGTGATTCCAGCAATGAATTTCATGGAGCTTATATAATGGGAATCTCTCTTGGTCTGAAACATGGCATCATTTTTGTTTGATTATGTATGGCCCATGGGTCTCTCTTTTAAGAGATGCTGCAATTCACCTGAGAGTGATAGTTTTTCAAACTCTCTTGCTTACTTATAGCCAGTTGAAGAATTCTAATACAGTAGTGTTGGATCCCTTGTGCTACACTGCTGGGGCTCTTATTAGGTGTGCCATATGTTTGAGCATCCAATCCAAGCATTCATGGGCCTTAGTGACCAAACCCCAGGGTTGATCAGGGAGAGATTGAAGAAAGGGAAGTGTTTCCTAAAGGTGGTGATGATGATCGGGCATGGCACCTTAAAATTGGTCTTGGACAGAGCTGAAATAGCACTTGATTTTGGAATGAGTAGTTACGAGTCTTTGAAGCTTGGTTAATTTAGAGGAAACATGCTGCCAAGTGTGAGGCTCAATATCACCTGCTTGGATAAATATTCATTATCACCTTTAAGTTGTATTCATTTCCAGCCACACTGTTAAGGCCTCTGTTGGCCAGGAAGACCCAGCTTGGTAACAAATATCCAACAACTTCAGGAATGACTCCTGTGATTTCTGCTCTAATCTGTTTTAGCTTGACCAGTGGTGGCACTGAGAATGTTGGAAATACAAGTGTATGGGGTATTTCTTTTTCTTCTCTTCTAGAACAGAGGCCATATGATCCCTAACAAAGAGTTGTCAACATGATCCTCAGAATTTATACCACCCAGTAGCATTTTGGAGAATATGGTATTGTTAATTCTAATGGACTCTTCTTAAAACATCTGGGATCAGGTATCCCTGGTATTGAGTTGTTCATGGGGTCCTTGATTCCTAGCTCTGATACTGGAGCAAACATCCTCAATACCTATTAATCTGGAAGATGCAAACATTCTGTTTGCATGAATCAGCTGTTGAGTAATTGACACCTTCTATTCTACCCGACCAGTCTCTGGTCAACATATTCACTGGTTGACCCAATCTGAGCGTGGTAGAGAAGTAGATGCCTTTTCTCTCAGTGTCTCCAAGCAACAAAACTGTCCTCATGCTCAATTAGTGTACTGTTGGTTGACGAAATGGAGGGGAACCCCCTGCGTCGGTATAAATTAGTAGGTCTGAGCGGTGGCTGGTCACCCACACCACCATGCAGTGCTGAATTCTCTCCAGCTCGATCATTCCAGATCACACGGTTACAGTAGAAGGTGAGCAAACACGGGAACAGAGGAGAGCACAGCGCATAGAGAAAGCTCTTCTCTCCCTCCAAAGACAACTTTCTAGGGCTAGACTAATGCTTTTTGTTTTTTTTTGTTTTTGTTGTTGTTGTTTTGTTTATCTTGGCAAAGCCTGTGCAGTTCTCTGATGAGGGACCCAAAATTAGAACAAGGACCAAGGAAACGTCCTCTCACCTCCACTTTTAGTTTTCAGTGAGGCTTTAATCTGTCTGTGAGAGGGCACCAGGCTTGTGCTGAGTTCTGATGCAGGAAGCCGATCGCGCCAAGGATTTGCAGATAGATCAAAGGGTAAGAGATGAATGATGTTGCCCAGGGAACAAATTTTCAAAAGGAAGACTTCTTCAACATTTCCCCTTGTTGTCTTCATGTTAATGATGAAGAAACTTACCAGAGAAAGCTGATTTAGAGCCTTTTTTTTCCTCCAACTAATATAGCAGGGCATGACTTGACGGTGGTAGAGCAGGTATAGGTAGCAATACCACTTACCCAACCTCTATATCCAATTTTCTCTCCCATTTCACCCCCCCCTTATTGGTCTATTTTCCAGTTTATAAACTGAATAGCAAACAATCCAAAAGGGCAGAGGGATGGGAGAGGCACAAGCCCTCATGTGACACCTAAATAATCAGAAATGACATTTCAAGGACAGTGTAATCCTTTGTGAAGCTGGCTTCAAAGGTCAAAGCTAAAACACATTGTACACTGGCCACATTACATCGGGTCATGATATCGTGATTGAACACAGTTCACATGCAATCTTCTCCAAATATTCAATGACTGGAATGTCAGATTTTATTAGACTCATAAAAAGCAATGTGGTGCTTAGGAGGCCCTGGAACCAGAGAGGCTGGTTTGGAGTCCTGGCTTCCTCACTTACCAGCTCTGTGATTTGGGCTCAGTGACCTCCTTTTGGTCTCTGTAAAACAAAGGTAATCTTTACAAGCACGTGTGGATTAGGCACTGCTGTTGAGTTAAGACAGCGTGGGCAAGCACGTAGGTAGTGTGCTAAGGACTTAGTGTACTAAACACAGAGCCACTGTTAATTTATATCATACAAATAATTACTGAACCTCTACTGTATATGGGATCTTGTGTTAGGCACAAAACTAAGCTCTCTGAGGTATCAAAGTCTGTCTTGGAAAAAAAAATAAGGCTTTTGGTGTCGCCGTTGGTCTGCTCAACTAGAAAACCAGATAAAAGTCCTTTAATATTTATAACAAATCCAAACTAAAAGTGTGAAGGAAGAGAGTTCTATGTGATCAATTTCTCCAACATCTGTGGAAGTTTTGAGTTCATTGAATATTCCTTGGATGCCCTTCTAAATGACTAATTTTGGTGTCAAAATTACCATTTATTTTGGGTGGCGTGAAGTTCCACACCTAACTTCCATCCAAAGGTACATCTGTCTCTCTCTTCTTTGTGTCCGTCTGTTCTTTTCTTAGCAATGCTTGCATTAAGATGATGCTTTTTGCCAAATTGGACTTACAGATGATGCAGTGACAGAAGGGGCACAAAACAAAATTAGGCTCATTTTTGGTGCATCCGCATGCTAGTTACTGCCCCGAAAGGTAAATTACAAAAATGATCATGGTACCCTGAAGAGTTGATGGATTTCTTTCCTCAAATTGCTAGATAGTTACATGAGTGAGGGTGATTTTCCTAGCGTTAAAACTGTTTCCTGGGGGTAATTTTAGGCACCTCGGGTAGCTGCATTAACTACTCTTGGCCACTAGACAGCCATTGCTAAGTGGGCATGTAAGTGTTCACATGACTCTTAAGTGGTGTCCCAGTAAGAATAATTAGCAAAGGTCTCTGTGGTGATGAAGGCCTAGGAAGTTTACTGGAAGAAATGTCCTATGTAATCCCCTTGAAAAGGAACCTTTCCAAAAGATAAAACTTTCAGGTAAGGAATGGTTTGATGCTGCTGCTGCTTATCTTTATAACCCCCTGCTTGAAAATCAGGCTTTGATGGATTTCAATGACCTTTCATGAGTGTTATCACGTTGGTTATTCACAACAATACTGTGAAATAGGGAAGGGGGTTAGGATGTTTCATCGCAAGCAGAAGGCTGTAGGACTGTATGGAAAAAGTGGCAAATTTAGAATCAAGAAAAGCTGAGTTCTGATTGGGTTTGGCATGTGGCCTCGAGCAGTTCATTTTCTCTCTTTGGGCCTCTATTGTTTGTAGAATAATGGGGTTAGATTAGATCAAGGATGGCACATTCTTGGCAAGTATGCCAGCTTCGTTTCAACCTGCACCCTTAGATGCTGCTAATCACTCAGGGCATGGTTTCAGGCCCAGGTTTCAGGTCATTTACACCTTTCTCCATGGGTCAACCACCATATTGACCTTTCCCATAGGCAAGGGGAAAAGGACTGAGGAGGGTTATGTGAAATGCAGTTGTTCATGCTTAGGTAATTATGGGTTGAATTTTCCCACCTTTACAACTGAATTCCAGTATGCTTTGTGCCAACAGAGGCAGAGTGAGTAGTGGTCCAGAGGGTGGATTCTGTGTTCACATCCCAGCTTCACACCTTACTAGTTCAGTCACTTAACCTCTCTGTGCCTTTGTTTCAACTTCATAGGTTGGTTGTAAGGTTTAGCTAAGGTACAGCATAGAAGACATTTAACACAGTGATTAAAATAGCTCTCTAAGTGCTTTGTGGATGCTAGCAATTAAGAGCCAACCCTTGTTTTCCGGAGGGATAGTTAAGAGTTAATTAAGAAAACATTAGGTCAGGGGTAATTGCAACCCCTTTCTCAGAACAGGGCACTGCTGGTAACCTTGTATCTCAGAAGCGCCATTCCCAAAATGGCTCTGACGGCACCCTGAGGTTTCATTAGTGGCTATTAACTGACAGGATCCTTGGAAATGCTTTTGTTTTATTTATTTTTGGAAAGCACAATTTTGGTATAGCCTTATTTGCATAATGCCCTCCCCCAAATCTTGCATCTTAGTCACATTCAAGGCTAGCATCTGTAGATTTTCGTCCCATCGTGCAGCATAAAATGGTCAAAATTTAGAGCTGCAAGGAGAATGACTTGCATTTTGGGAGCCTGTGTGTGGCCTTCTTCCTGGATGATCCTCCATTGTTCTCAAGTAGTTTTTTCTACTTTTTCTCTCAGCTTGAGATGGGGACCAAAAGTAGAGCTCCTGCCTTCTTGTGGTTCTAAAAATTCTTACCTTAATTTCTGGCCTGTGAAAAAGAGCCCATGCTTATGAATCCGGCCAAAAAGGACTCCTTGGGAATTGTCCTGATGGACCTCATTTGGTGGACATCCTAAGAACACCTCCCAGTGAGTCTGAGCATTTTCATTCCATAGGCACAGATTTGACTTCTTACATAGAAAGGCAAAGACCCAGACTGAAATCAGTTGCTAAGACCTCCCTGTCTCCTCAAAGTCAGCCAGAACCTAGGGGCTCTGCACCTTCCCTAATGCCCGGCACTGGCACATCAGACACCCGTTTGAAATTACAGAGATGCCACCTGACACGGGGGAAGGCTAAACTCTCCCGAAACAAAGGGTTCCTTACCCTGGGGCTCTATTCATAGGTAAGGAAATGCAGCAGAACATAGGGAAGGCTGTGTTGCTGAATCCTGGCACTCACCGAAGAACCTTCTCCAGAGAAGCTTGACTCTTGACTACTTGTGCTTCAGTGGGGAGCCCAGAGGAGCCTCCTCTTTCTGACAAGTTGTTTCCAAGCAGAGAGATTCTTGGGCTCCAGTCCTCTTTTATAACACATGACGGAGCTGACCCGGGACAAAACATCTCATGGATAAGGCAATGAGAATGGCTACAGAGAAGCAGGGGTTTTGAATTTTTTTGTTTTTATTTTTTAAATTTTTTTTAAGCAAGAGCCACACGGTGCTCACTGGAGGGTGGAGTATTTCCACAGAGAACTCTCTGCCTGCTGTTTCACATAATGAGAAGTGAAATTTCTGACATTTTTACCCCAGACCTTGTGCGATTTTTATTCATTTACCAGCTGGCTTCTTTTTTTTGTAACTCTGAGTAGATTCGTTTTACCATGGATGTAGTTCTACTCTAGTTGGTACCTCCCATGGCACAGGCCTGATTTGAAAATCTTTATTTTTGGGGGGTTAGAGACTCACATAGAGATTTCTATTGACATCCTCCCATCGATCCTTCTACCAATTCAAATTATTTTCTAACCTGGTAGTTACCAAGTAACAATTTATTTGACACATATTTGTTGAGAAACTATGTGCAAAGCATTGTTATAGTAGCTGAGGCTGCAGCAGAAAACAAAACACAACACCAAAGCAAAATCACTTTCCTTCTGTTTTTCATTTGTAGAAGGAGGATGGGTTTTCCAAATCGAAATCTGGTTTGGATATCGAAACTGATAATGCCATCCACATAACAAGAAATTATTAACAGTCTTATTATTCACATGAAGAGACTTCCTGGGAATAGCAGGAGAGCTCGCAAGCAGATCCGAAATGACTTCTCTCTCCTTTAGAGAACCAGGAAAGGAGACTGGCTGGGGTTTTCTATGTGGTAAGAGGGTGGGGATGAGATAAGGAACTCTGTGTGTGGGCAGGGGCTTGGGTGGTTTGAACTTCCCATCAGGGCCAAGATAGGGAACACCCAACCTTTCTTATCAGCTTGCCCAGGTGTAGGGTGTGTGGGGAAGAAGGGGAGGATAAAGCAGTGAGGCTTACAAGCTATCAGCAAACATCAAAAAATGGAGTCAGACTCTGGCTCACATTCTTACAATTTTTATATTGTAGTATAAACATACATGGTAAGTACACAAATATTAAGCATACAATATACCTGAATTTTAAATACATATGGACGCGGGTAACCATCATCCAGAAAGAGACACAGAATGTTAGCATTCTTTGTTAGCATGCAGATGATTCCCTCATGCCTCTTTCCAGTTATACCTCTCCCTCCCCCAAGGAGTAACCAGTATTCTGACTTGATCATCAAAGATAAGTTTTTCCTGTTCTTGCAATTTTTTTTTTTGTTCTTGCAATTTTTATACATGGAATCACAGTATGTCTATATGCAGTGATGCTTAAGGCAGGTAGCCGTATATATATGTGTGGATCTGATTCTGGACTTTTATTCTGTTCTGTTCTTGCACCAATACAACATTGTCTTAATTACTGTAGCTTTATGAAAGTATGGAATATTTGGGAATGGAAGTCCTCTAGCTTTTTTCTTCAAGATTGTTTTCATCATCCTTTGCATTTCAACATAAATGTTTTAGAATCAGCTCTTCAATTTACACACACAGACACACACACTCACATCCTGATGGGTTTTTGATTGAGACTGCACTCAACACCAACATGGGGAGAATTGACATCCTCCAGTCCATACTGAGAATTTAAATCCATTAATATGGAATATTTTCCCACTTATTTAGGTCTTTTTAAATTTCTGTCAACACTATTTGTTACTTTTCACTCCAGAGGACTTTCATCTCTATAATTAGACCTATTCATATGTATTTGATGTTTTAAACTAATATTGTAAAGGATACTTTAAAAATCTCATTTTTTGTTTATTTGGAGCATGTACACACACACACACACACACACACATTCGCTTTTGTTACTGACCTTTATTTGGAGCATGTACACACACACACACACACACACACACACACACACACACACATTTGCTTTTGTTACTGACCTTGAATCCAACAGACCTGATAAGTCCACTTATTAATGATAGCACTTTTGGTTGTATACAATCAAATCATATGTAAGTAACGGCAATGTTTCTTCTAACTTTCTAATCTTTGTATCTTTATCTTTCTGGTTTCATAATCTTGCTAGGAACCTCTTGTACAATGTCAGGAGATGTGGAAATAATGGACATCCTTTTCTTGTTCCTGATCTTTGAAAGAGATACTTTTGTATTTTACTGCTAAGTATATAGTTGACTATAGATATTTTATAGATAGCTTTTAAAAGAGTAATGAACTTTCTTTTTATTTCTAATTTGCTGTAAGCTTTTATCTTAATCCTGAACACGTGTTGAATTTTATCAAAGGCCATTTCTGCCTCTGTTGAGAAGATTATATAGTTTTCTTCTCTATTATGGAGATGTGCTTATTTATGATAATTGGTTTTCAAGTGTTAAAGTAACCTTGCATTCGAGTAATGAGCCCATTTGACCATGAACTGTAGGGTACCCAAATGTGCCATCCCCAAATGGGTTAACTACAGAAGCATCATTCTGGGCTAAAGGCAACTGAAAAAAAGCAAACACAGAGTGAGTCCCCTGCCCTCCCCCTAACTGCCTGAAGAGCAAAAGGGATATGAATTCCCCTTAGAAAGGTTCCCACTGACCCCCACCTTTCCTGTACCAGGAAGGGAAGGACATCTTACCATCTGAGATGAATTGGCACCAAGAAGAGTCTACATGAATGAGTCTTACTAAATAACTCTATCTACCATTAGTGTCCCCCATAAGTTTACCTTCCTGTAATTTACCACCCCTAAGAAGTTCAGAAGCCCCTTTCCTTTGTCTTGTTATCTCTCTACAACTTTACTGTCCTTCGTTAGAATGGTATAAAGGCCTCCAAGTCTAGGGGGTTTTGTTTTCTTCCTGTGAAGGACCTCCATCCCATCTTTTTGCCACATAAAACATTTAACAACATTGAAATAAAATTTGTATGCTTTTCTCAATTTAATCTGGGTTTTTTTTGGTCAGAAAATTTCCCTCCTACACGTTATATTTTTGTAAATTGCTAGAGTCAGTTTGTTCATATTTTTGTTTAGAATTTTTATGCCTGTGCTTATGAGCGATATTTGCTTATAATTTTCCTTTCTTGTAATGTCTTTGTCAGGTTTTCAGGGTTTCTCTGGCCTCAGAAAACAATTGGGAAGAATTTCTCTACTTAAAAAAAGTTTGCATTCGATCGCTATGGTTTCTTTCTTAAATGTTTGGTTTACATTCTTTATTACCCTTAAACCCTGAGAGTTTCTGTGTTGTAAGAATTACCTGGGTTTATCCTATACCCAGCTTATCTCCTGGGGGTTTCTTTCTCATTGCTGATGAGATTCTTAGATATACTTTTTCTGGGCTGGTTGACAAGTCCTGTTCCTGACCCTTAAAACGCATATGTGTATATATTTTGATAAATACCATATTAATGTTGAAAGAATGATCAGTGAACATTTTATTTTGTATCTACTGTGAACTTATGATGTTCGCAGCCTGAAATTAAAAATCTTGGAGCATAGGATTCATTTATATATGTCCACATTGTAGGAAAATGTCAATGTTATGAGCATTAGAAGAGATCTCTAGGTCAATATATTAGGAAAAATTCTTTGGTGGAAGTGGAAAGGAAAAATGATTTCAAGGAAATAAATCAATGGTATGAAATTTCTGCCTATTATACAAAATGATATTGTTCAGGTATTCTTGTAAATAGATGATGATGAGGCCCAAATCTCTATATTAAATCCCATCAAATGGATTTTTAAAAGGGATCTAATGGTTTTATTTGAAGATGTCAATATTTGCAACATGCTGGAAACTTCATCCTTCGTTGCTATTTAAACATATATTGACAAATTTTAGAAGTCAACTTAAGTATTTGAAGTTTTTTGCTTACATACCCTCTAACAAGGTTTTGAAAGAGTTTTGAATAGTTGCCTAAACAAAATTAGGATTCTGAGGAGGCAGAAATGAGGACAGGATGCTGAGTATGCCACCAACAGTATTTACTACGTCTCTCAGAGAGTCTCATAATACATTACTCTGGAAGCTCTCATATTGCTCCTGCCCAGTGGGGGTTTTGATTCTGCCTGGTTTCAGTGAATTTATCTAACTCCAAGTAGAATACAATTTACGTAACAAAAAAAACCTTTAAAAGAGAACACCCTGATCCAATCTAGTGAAGAACTTCTAGTTCTGAGAGAAGGGGATCCTATAAAAATCTCAAAGTGTAGTATTACTGGTCAGTTAAAAATAAAACAAAAATATGTGTATGTATTTAGGATTATGTGGTAAATGCATAAAGATACCTCAAAAGGTAATATCTAACTATAGTTTTCCCTGACTGATAATCTTTTTTCCTTCTTAAGTTAACTTACTGTGAAGTTAACTTTATTTTGGTGTATAGTTTTATGAATGTCAACACATGCATGGATTTATCTAACCACTGCCACAGTTCAGATACAGAAGAGTTCTATCACCCCCAAAACTTCTACTGCCCCCTTGTAGACATACCCTTCACTAACACTAACCCCTGGCAACCACTTGCTTCTCTGTCTGTCATTTTGCAATTTCCAAAATATCATATCAGTAGAATCATATAGTATATCATCATTTGAGACTGGCCTCTTTCACTTAGCAAAGTGCCTTGAATATTCGTCCATATTGTTGTATGTCTATTCTTTCTTATCTGAGTAATACCCATTTTATGAATAAACCAGAATTATTTTATCCATTGACCTCTACTGTAGGACATTTAGGTTGGTTCTGGTTTGACAATTATGAATACAACTTATGCACAGGTTTTTGTGTTTTTGTGTTTCCACTTCTCTAGGGAGAAAAACAGCAATGGGATTTCTAGTTCATACGATAAGGGTCTGTTTTACTTTATAAGAAACTGCCAAATGGTTTATCAGAGTGGCTGTGAAATATTTGTAGAGCAATTTATGAGCATTTCCGTTGCTCCACGTCCTCTCCAGCCCTTGGCAATGTCAATTTTTTTCATCGACACTTTTTGTAGGTGAGAAGAGGTATCTTGTGGTTTTCATTTGCATTTTCTTTTTTTTTTTTTTTAAAGATTTTATTTATTCATTTGACACACAGAGAGAGATTACAAGTAGGCAGAGAGGCAGGCAGAGAGAGAGGAGAGAGGAGGAAGCAGGCTCCCTGC
>LNAC01000201.1:721457-769086 GCA_002007465.1 Ailurus styani | reverse complement strand
AGAGAGAGGAGAGAGGAGGAGGCAGGCTCCCCGCCGAGCAGAGAGCCCGATGTGGGCCTCGATCCCAGGACCCTGGGATCATGACCTGAGCCGAAGGCAGCGGCTCTAACCCACTGAGCCACCCAGGCGCCCTCATTTGCATTTTCTTAATAGACAATCATGTTGAACATCTTTTCATGTGCTTATTGCCATCAGTATGTCCTCTTGGCGATGTGTTTATTCAGCTCTCATGGAAGACTGTGTTGCATGAAGCACAGGTTGGGAGCCATTGTCTCATTCAGAGCAGAAGGAATTATGTGCCACAAAGCAGGGCAAGACATCAGATTTGTTATAAAGATCCCATCACATTGGGGCTAAATAAACTGGAATTTCCTCCAGATCTTCTTTTGTGAATTCTTTTTATGAATTTAGCATTTAGACCCAGGGAGAAGAGTGGAAATTTGGGAGAAAATCTAAATAACAAATTAGGTTATAAATACTGACATCAGTATAACTATAAGGGCAAACTCTAATAAGTACATTATCTTGTTTAATTCTTCATTTTCCTAGTGAAAACTATCGAAGCATGGGGAGCCAATAGCTGGTCCATGGAATCTTACTTTCTTTAGAGATACATAATAAAAAAGAAACAAACCCATAGTCTATGCAAGATACAAGAAAAAAATTATAAAGAAGAATTAGGAAAAACTATGATAAAAATTTAAAAAATATATTACCATAGAGCTGGTAGAGATTGTGACCAAAAGTTTATGATTTTTAAAAGAAAGAGAAAAAGGTGTGTTGGAAAGACTCAGGAAGGAAGTATGCCTGTGTATGCGAGGGAGAAAAGACATATCCCAGAAATGAAGAAGAAATTAGAAAATTCACAGTAGAATAGACTGTGCCGAAAGCATGATAAAGGACATAAATAGTAGAAATAAGGAAAGTAAACAACATTAAGTTGAAATATAGAGAAGATGAAAGCAAGTCAGAGAGAGAATGATAGATGGTGGACAGGCAAATTAAATCCAACGTATGTACGATCGTTGTTTCCCCAAGGAACAAGAAGGAGATAATGGCCAGAACAAATATTTAAAGAAGCAATTCAAGAAACTCCCTTGAAATAAAACTCGAATTTACATAATGATATGACAAACCCTGAAGAAACACAACTCTGGCAAAATTACAGAAGCAAGAAGAAAATGTGACTAAGAGGAACTGACAAAAGTACCACGGATGTGTGCATGCGTGTGCGTGCGTGCGTGCGTGTGTTTGCTTCTCTTGTTGGTTGGAGGGTACAGGGTGATGTGGGGCAGACAACAGCCGGAGGCAGCAGAGAGGGTAAACTGGAACAAAAGCTTTTGAACTCTGTTCTTGCTCTTGCCTCTCCCCCAGGATTATTCTGAGGCAGCCACAGCCCGCCCCTACCTTGGACAGTCACCTGTTGACGACACTGACGGTCACTGTCGTCAACACCGCGGGGATAATAGCAAGGTGACACTTACTGGGGTGAAGAGATGGAGAAAAGCTGTGGGCTGGCAGTCTCTCCGTCTCCTCCTCCTCTTGCCACCCTGGCCCAGGGTGCTGACATCGAATGAGAAACCTTCTCGCAATTTATCTCTACTGGGTTTAAAAATCAATCTGTGGGGGCACCTGGGTGGCTCAGTTATAAGCGTCTGCCTTTGGCTCAGGTCTCGATCCCAGGGTCCTGGGATCGAGGCCCGCATTGAGCCCCGCGTCAGGCTCCGTCCTCGGCAGGAGGACCCTCACCCTTCTCCCTCTCCCACTCCCCCTGCTTGTGTTCCCTCTTTCACCCTCTCTCTCTATGTCAAATAAACAAACAAACAAACAAATAAATAAATAGACAAACAAATAAATAAATAAATAAAATCTTAAAAAGAACAAAAAGAATCTGTGGTCACAGGAGCAGCCGAATTGGAAGGCAGCAAATCGGAGGTACCTACAATGATTCTCCAGTGCTTGGAGCTTTCTCCTCTCTTTCACTCCATAGACTAGGGCTTGAATTTCAGCCGCTCCCTTCTACACATTACTGGACAGAGTAGTTGTTGTCCTAGGAGACATGAGCTCTCAGGCTAATATAGCTAAATATTCACGGAGTATAATCACTGTACAACAGACAACAAACAGAACGACATAGATCAGTAAAACCGTAATTATCAGAATGGATAATGCTTTGCAACCTAGTTCTAGAGCAAGTGCTCCATGTATTCTGATGGGTATCTTTCTGCTGCCCCTACTTACAATGGTGGACTGCCTGGACATCTCAGTGTAGCAACCCTGGACAGCCCACCTCTGTCTGCCATAGCCCACCTGATACCCCTAACACATCACACATTCACTACCCTTTCTTATGACTCTGCCCTGACTAATATGAAACGTGACTTTATTCCATGCTGCCCCCTGGATGAGCATCACCCCGTCAGTACCTGTTGCCGGGGGAAGCAGATTCTAGTCACTTACCCCACTTTGCTGGGGGGTCTAGGGCAAGGCTGTTCTCCGGCTTCTTCCTGCAGTACTGCTTAGTCTTGTTGCCAGCTCCCCGTCTCCCCGGCTTCAGATACAGCAGTCTTGTCTGCCAAGAACATGAGCTTTATATTGCGTCAGTGCCAGCTGAGGTAAAGGCTGTGTCACAGTAGATCCACCTGAAGCCACTCAGAGACATGGTAAACAAAGAATATTTCTTTTGCATAAAATAAAGTCTTATACTCAACACACACCAGAACTGAGCATCTTCCTATAGATACTTGTGATGGTAGATCAGCAAACCCAAGCCAAGGATGAGGATTTCTCCTCTACCCCAGCTTTCTTTCTATTTTATGCGGAGCCCTTGATCCAGAGTCTGAACTGGTGGGTATGGGGATATCTGGTCACCAAAAGAGTGGTGAATCCATGACAAACTGGTTGGAGTTGGTATCAATGGGGGCGGGGGAGACCAGGGATGGGAATCTGGGGAGAGCCCCACCCAGACATCTAGGCAGGCAGGTGGCATCAGCAGGAGTAGAAGGGAGACATTCTCTGAGGGCTTTTTATAAAACTTCCCTTGCTTGGAAATAGTCCGTGATGCCTCCTTAGCTGTAGGTTTTAGAAATTCGGATTCACTCTAGGAGGGCCTTATTATGATTATTATTTTGCAGAACTTAGGGTTCATTTGATCACATAATGTTTCATGAATCACTGAGGTCTTTACATGGAGTGGTGGTCACTGTGATGGAGAAAAGGCATTAAGGGAGTCATGGAAGAGATCAGCTGGTGGGTACGGTGATGAATTACAGGGATGAGTGCAGGGCATTCTTTCAGGCTTGTCGTGAATTAATTCTTAGAGCTTGTGTGAGATCGGTGACATTTCCAGACAGCATAATTTGAAGCTGATTGGGCATTTCACATCCTTTGGAGGTAGGCTCTTTCTTAAAATGTTAAAAGATGAAACAGAAGAGCTTACCCAGTGAGAGCAGTAGAATAGTCTGGCTGCTGACACGTACGTCCACCTCACATCCCTCAGGATGAGCCATGTGTCTGTTTGAATTGGTTTTGAGACACAGACAGTGAGATGGCCAAATTGGCAGCTGGCAAATTGGATAAGCTTGTGATTCTGCCTCTTGGGAAAGATGACATAGATTTCAGTACATCTAAGACTTTTTTTTTTTTTTTTTAATTCTTTGTGCATTTAAAATATTGAGCTGGCTGGGTAGCTCAGATTTCTTAAACAGAAAAGGTTCACTGAGCAGCGAGCTCACCAGGCAGGTGGAGCTCTTGGCTGCCCCCTTGTCATGCCTGTTGTCATGAGAGATCATGACGCCTGCCATTCATCCTCTCCCAGACCACGGCCTTCTCTCTTCTCTAAAGGTCTTGGGTCTTCTCTGAGAGGTGGCCAGAACCATTGTAAGGGTAGATACAGTTTTTGGTGTTCCTGGGGCTAGGGAGAAGAGAACAACTGACTTACCATCTTCTACTCAGAATGACATTCTCAACGCCACAGGCCAGAATCAAATCTCAGCATTCATTTGTCCAGTTGAGCAGTTTCATGATGACAACCTTCTGTCACTCTTTGAAGGCTTTTAACCTATTAATGAGAGGGTACAATTTCTTTTTAAATAAACTTTTGGGCCAATTTCAGATTTATAGGAAAATTGCAAAGAGAGTAGAGAGTTCCTATAAATATCCATCTCCCAATTTTTCCTAATGTAATATTTTAACAATCTGTATTTGATTTGTCAAAACTAGGTGATAATTATTGATATACTGCTGTTAACTAAATTCCAAATTTTATGTGGATTTCACCAGTTTTACCACGAATGCTCTTGTTCTATTTCAGGAGCCCATACAGGATACCACGCTGCATTTATGCTGCGTGTCTCCCTTACTTCCTCTGGTCCTTATTAGTTTCTCAGTCTTTCTTGTTTCGACAGCCTTGAAATTTTTGAGGAGTAACTGGTTAGGCATTTGGTAGGATGTCCCTCCATTTGGTTGTCTCTGATGACTTCCTCATGCATATACTAAGATTATGAAATTTGGGGACAATACCACAGAGGTGAAGTGTTCTTCTTATCACATTATATCAAGGGGTACATGCTAACAACGTGATTTATCACTGATGATGGCAATTTTGGTTAATTAGTTGCGATAGTGTTTTTCTAAGACTCTCCATTGAAAGTTACTATTTTTTCCTTTCCACATTCTGTTCTTTGGAAGTCATCACTACATTCAGTTAGGGAATTAAACTCCATTTTCTGGATAGGAGAATATCTACATATATTATTTGGAATTCTGTAAAGAAGATGTATCTCTTATTTATTTACTCAGTTATTTATCTATGTTATTTATATTAACATGGATGTATGTATATTTATTTTATACTTTGAATTTTTATTCAATACTATAGTATTCATTTTGTTGCTTAAATTATTCCAGCTTTGGCCATGGGAAACTCTTCCTGGCTGGTTCCTATGTCCCTTTGATAAGATCCCATCCTTTTTTTTTTTTTAAGATTTTATTTATTTATTTGACAGGGAGAGAGAGAGATCACAAGTAGGCAGAGAGGCAGGCAGAGAGAGAGGAGGAAGCAGACTCCCTGCCGAGCAGGGAGCCCGATGTGGGGCTCCATCCTAGGACCCTGAGATCATGACCTGAGCCGAAGGCAGAGGCTTTAACCCACTGAGCCACCCAAGGGCCCAAGATCCCATCCTTTTCTGATAAGAACCCATCCTTTATGTTTTTTTGAACACTTCCTTGCTTTCTGGCACTATAAGAGTCTCCAGGCTCATGTTGTATTTTCTGTATCTCAATCTTGGAATAAATCATTTCTCGAAGCAGCCCTGGTTCCTTTTATTAGAGAGTGGTATTAGAAACGGAGATCTGGACACAGATGTGCTTGTTAACATTAGGGTGTCACTGCTCCTAGGCCCTCGCAAGGGCGAAGCTAGGAAACTTACATATGTTTAGTAACCAGTGTATCTACACGTATCTTTAATTGTTTCTGTGTATGTTTATCTGTATGTATATTAAGCTACATGTAAGTTCATACTGGTGTTTGATTAATCAAGTACCTGATGGTTCATGCTCTCCTTTTCCCCTTACTTATTTGTAACATCTTTCTCTGACAGTGAGAAACGTAGCTCAGAAGATGAAAGATTTTGACAGCTCTCATAGTTTAATTATTTGTATATGGAAGAATTTTGATCCTCCTGCAAATATCTGAGTATTAACAAGTATAAAACCATCACTGGTTTATCCCAAATTTCTGGCTTCATAAGAAAGTGGTAATTTATATACATGTTGGTGACTGGAGATACTAGCAAAATCCAATGTGTCCTCCAAAATATCACTAGAAAAATTTATAATCTGGTCAGTGGAATCTTTAGCATAGTTTGTTGTTTTCGAATTCCATGAAAATTAGTAAATTCTTAAAGGATGTGTGAGAATCTCAGTCTAGTGTGGTAGAAAGTAGGTGTAAATATTGAGTGAGTCTCCACTTTAACAGCTTTGTTGATATACAGTAAATTGCACATATTTGAAGAATTTGATAAATTTTCATGTGTGTATACATCCATGAAACTATCACCACAATCAAGATGTTGAAAATATCTTTTATCTCCAAAGTTACTTCATGGCTCTTGATAAATTTTAGCAAGTTGGTGAATTTGCAAATATGGAATCTGTGAAAAATGAAGATCAAAAGTATTTGTCCATCTTTATGCCAGTACCACTGATTATCACGTCTTTATATTAAGTCTTGAAATCAGGTAATGTTAATGCTCCTATTTTTGTTCTTCTTTTTCAAAATTTTTCGGAGTTTTCAAATTTAACAGTATCCCACAAATTTTTAGCTTTAGCGATATCCCACAATTTTTATATGTTGTGTTTTATTTTACTTCAGTTTAAAATACTTTTCAATTCTTTTTGATTTCTTTAGTGTATGGGGTTTTTGGGAATGTGTTACTTAGTTTCCTAATATTTGGAAGTTTTTTTTTTTCCAAAGATCATTCCAGATATTGATCTCTTATTAAATCCATTGTGTTCAAAGGATATACTTAATATAACTTAAATCCTTTATATTTATTGGGAATTTTTTTGTGGTCTAGAATGTGGTCTGTCTTGGTAAATGTTCCATGCACTCTTAAGAAGAATGTGTATTCTCTTGTAGTTTGGTGGAAAACTTTGTGTCAATTAGGTCAAGTTAATTGATAGAATTGTTGAACTCTTGTATATTTTTACTGATTTTTTTCTGATTACTCTATTACTGAGAAATGGATCTTGAACTATACCCCCTATATCAGACTATATAAATATAAAATTTTGGATTTGTCTGTTTCATCTTAGACTATCAGTTTTGCTTCATGTATTAGACGCTCTGTTATAAGGTATATCAGTGTTCAGAATGCTTACGTACCCTTGGTTAACTTATCCCTTTATAATTATGAAATGACTTCATTTGTGCTTGGCTATAGTCTTTGCTGTTAAGTCTATTTTAGGTATTAATATTGATATGCCAACTTCTTTTCATTGGTGCTAGCATGGTATATCATCTCCCATCTTTGTATTATACCATACCGACTACTTGTGTACTTACATTTGAAGTTCATTACCTGAAGGCAGAACACATAATTGGGCCTTATGGGCTTTTTAAAAATTGAATTTGACAGGCTCTACCTTCCAAGTATGATGTTTAGAGTATTTCCATTTAATGTGATTATTATTACAGCTAGGTCTATCATCTTGCCATTTGTTTTCTACTTATCCTTCTTCATTATTTTTTCTTCTGTCTTATTTTGATTAATTAAACATTGTTATATTTTAGTCTTTCTTTGTTGACTGTTTGGCTATAACATTTCATCGTTGTTGTTTCAGTGCTTGCTTTTATAGTATACCTCTTTGACCGCTGTCTATTGTCAAATGATATTTTAGGACTTCATGTTAATAAAGTGATGGGTACCATACAAGTGTAATCTAATTGCCCAGAAATTTCATGTCAAGTAGGTATTCATGTCCTCATTTTAACAATGAAGAAATGGAAATTTAGAAGAATTACAGTTTTCTAAAGATCAATCAACGATTTTGACATATAGCTAGAATTTAAATTGGGGGAAGGAGAATGAGACAGTGTCACTGTTTTTTACCTTGACAGGTTTATAGGCGAATAAAGAGGAAAATGGCTATGTGTAGCATCTTAGCTAAAGAGACTTGGCTTTAAAGCTCCCCACCTGTTTCATAAATCCCTAATGTTCAGGGACCATCTGAGAGAGTTAGTGAAGTGTGCTTTTTATCCATTTTTAAAATTAAAAATTAAGTCTCTGGACTACAAAGATCCATCCAGATATGAAGGTTTTCAAAAAATGCAAGAGTGAACTCCATGCTGCCTGTGATGTACTTCCTCTCCGGGCAGCTCTAATTCTTAATTTTTTTTTTTTTCTGTTCAGTGCTTCTTCATCTAGGACTCAATTTTTTCTCTATTCTGAACTTTCTATTTGACTGTGATGTGAAACACATTCCCCCTGGAGGATACCAGGAAGCTCCCATGGTGGCTGGAAGAGCAGCTGAGTGTGGGCAGAGGTGACACATACCCATGTGTCATGTTTTTTCAGGGAGAGAGGACATTTTCCAGTGTGTCCCACTTATAGGAAGGAAGAGATTATCTTTACTTAATTAATAAGGGACCTCTCAGCAAAATTTCAATAGCCTAAAAAATTCAACTAGCCTAAATTCAAAAAGAATGGTTTCTATGTGAGACTTATACCTCAGAATAACTATTTTTTTACTTGTACCATTTAAGCACAGGACCACTCTCTTATGAAGGGCTTAACCATTCAACAATGAAAGAGAATGTAGGCCTGTAGCTATTAACTTAGGGTCCCTGGAGCCCCTGTGAGCCTATGGATGCATTCTGGGTACCTGTGTACATTTACCAGGTGTGAAGGTCCATGGTTTTCATCAGCTTTTTAAAGGGGGCTGTAGCCCAAGGGAGCTTAAGAACTTTTATGTTAAGAATTTTTCTCTAATTTTAGAAAAATTATTCACAATAGCCCAAAAGGTGACAAGATTTAGTCGGTAAATGTAATTCAGGCACCATTTCTAATATATCAATTTGAAACTGTAAAATGGTTAGATATGAACTTGGACTTGACTGGCAGGGATTTTTACATTAAGGTAACAGATTCACATAACCCAGTAAAACAGGATAAAAATTTAATTAGTTAGAATCTCCAAGTAGCCAAACTGTTTTCTGGCACTCAGTTTTTCATATGGAAGAGGCAAGTGACAAGAAGGAAAATTATTATCGATTGGTCACCACAATGCCTTTGGAGTGTTTTGAGGTTAGGTGACTTCTGTGTTGTTGGTTCCTCTTGCACAGAACTAGAGACGGTCAGAAAGAGGATCCTGAGGCATCATGTGATTAAAGACTTCAAAGATTAAACTTTCAAAAGCAGTGTGGAAATAAGGAGGTTTCTGGTTAACTCTCAAAGAATGAGAAAGTTTAGTCTTTTGCTTCCAGAACAACATTAGCTGGTAAAAGTTTCACAATAAGAGTGTACTTTTATAGCTCTCAATATCTCACAAGAGTCTTCATTTACTTTTTTCGGTTCTCATGCTGGCCCTTTGAGGATGGAAGGCATTTGATGGAGAGGGGATGATCTCATTTCAGAATCTGAAGCGAATGATTCATGGTGGCCTCAATGTCAAGAGACAGGGAGATGGTTCGCAGCAGCAGCAACTGCCAACACAAGAGCACGAAATTCCTTCCTTCTTTCCTTCCTTCCTTCCTTCCTTCCTTCCTTCCTTCCTTCCCTCCCTCCCTCCCTCCTTCCTTCCTTCCTTCCTTCCTTCCTTCCTTCCTTCCTTCCAGATTTAAAATCTTTAAGATTCTATCTATCTATCTATCTATCTATCTATCTATCTATCTATCTATCAATCATCTATCTATCTATCTCTCTGGAGAGAGAGAGAGAGAGTGCACCAGCAGGGGAAGAACAGAGGGACAGGGGCAAGGGGACCCTGTGCTGAGCTCAGAGGCGCATGTGGGACTCCATCCCATGACCCTGAGGTTATGACCTGAGCCAAAATCAAGAGTTGGACACGTAACCCACTGAGCCACCCAGGTGGCCCTCAGTAATACTTCTTTCCTCATGACACCATGTCAGGAGCGCTTCACGCCGGACACCAGGCTATGCCCTTCCCCTTCAGCCTCTAAATGAGGTTGCTCGGGTACCGTTTCCTTCTGATGGGGGTTAGCAGGTGTCATGCCACACTTTTCTTAGTTGGGGAGCACTCCAGTGTATTGGGCAGTTGGGGCCTCCTATTTCAATGATAAAATTCCCCCTCAGAGGCACACTTACAACACAGCTTTCTGGCGTTTTTTCCTTCTGAACATTACAAAATATGTGAGCTGACCAGAATCACAGCATTACTGCACAATCACTTTGCTCCTGACACTCTTCCCTGGTCAAGCAGAATCGGCATGCTTACCCTTTCCTGTTCTCTCTGGACATGGAGTTTTCATAATATTAACATTTATTGAGCAGTTATTGTGTATGACATTGTCTGAACAATGATTCACTTTCATTGTGTATATATTTGCTCTAGGAAGGTTTTTTTGGTTTTGTTTTTTGTTTTGTGTGTGTGTGTGTGTGTGTGTTTTTTAACACCAGCTCCATTTTAGATGAGAAAGCCAAGACTTGGAAGGATTTTTTTTTATTATTATTTGCCCTGGGGATATAGCTCTGTGAATCATCAGGCTTACACCTTTCATAGCACTCACCATAGCACAAACCCTCCCCAGTGTCCATAACCCATCCACCCTATACTTACCCTCCCACCCCCAGTAACCCTCAGTTTGTTTTGTGAGATTAAGAGTCTCTTATGGTTTGTCTCCTTCCTGATCCCATCTTGTTTCATTTTTTCCCTCCCTACCACCCACAACCCCCCACCCTGACTCTCAAGTTCCTCATATCAGAGAAATCACATTGTAATTGTCTTTCTCTGACTGACTTATTTCATTTAGCATAATACCCTCTACTTCCACCTGCGTCGTTGCAAATAGCAAGATTTTGTTTCTTTTGATGGCTGTATAGTATTCCATTGTATATATATACCACATCTTCTTTATCCATTCATCTGTTGATGGACATCTAGGTTCTTTCCATAGTTTGGCTATTGTAGACATTGCTGCTATAAACATTCGGGTGCATGTGCCCCTGAGGATCACTCCCTTTGTATCTTTAGGGTAAATACCCAGTAGTGCGATTGCTGAGTCGTAAGGTAGCTCTATTTTCAACTTTTTGAGGAACCTCCATACTGTTTTCCAGAGTGGCTGCACCAGCTTGCATTCCCACCAACAGTATAGGAGGGTTCCCCTTTCTCCACATCCTCGCCAACATCTGTCATTTTCTGATTTGTAAATTTTAGCCATTCTGACTGGTGTGAGGTGGTATCTCACTGTGGTTTTGATTTGTATTTCCCTGATGCCGAGTGATGTTGAGCATTTTCTCATGTGTCTGTTGGCCATTTGGATGTCTTCTTTGGAGAAATGTCTGTTCATGTCTTCTGCCCATTTCTTGACTGTGTTATTTGTTCTATGGGTGTTGAGTTTAATAAGTTCTTGATAGATTTTGGATACAAGCCCTTTATCTGATATGTCATTTGCAAATATCTTCTCCCTTTCTGTCAGTTAAGACTTGGAAAGATTATTTGACTTGCCCAATTCAGTGGAGCCAGAATTTTTGATTCTAGGACCTTTGCTCTTGTTTTTCTTCTTTCACACCTACTCCTCTTTGCGGCTCCCCTCCCTCCCTCCCTTTCTTCCCCCTCCCTCCCTNCATGGGATGACATTCATCCCTGACAGAGTTTTTACCACTCAGAGCGAATATGAGATGAAAGAAGGAGCACTAACTATAGTTAAGGAACTGGCTTTTATTCTGAGATTATAGACTCTGGTTTTACTTTCCTTCCCTCCCTCCCTCCTTCCCTCCCTTTCTTCCTCCTCCCTCCCTCCCTCTGTCCTTCTCTCCCTCCTTCCCACAATTTTCTGCTATGGCAAATGTTAAACATTTACAAAAACAGAATAGTTTAACAAATGACCATGCACTCTTTACTCAGCTTGAACAATTATGAGTTTCTGGCCACACTCATTTCATCTGTAGCTTCATGTATCCATTCCTGTTTTACCTAGAAGGCAATCCCAGGCAGGCATATGGCATTTCATCTATAAATATCACAACATGAGTTTGTAGTAGCTCTTGGTGCCCTGTGTCACATTTGCTTTTCCACCTCTGATTTCAGCTGCAGCTATGGCAGAATTTCTGTGGGATCTCAGACTCTCACGGATTGTATAAGCGTCACTCCTCAGGTGTGTGTGGTGCATGGTTCCCCTTTCTGCCTCAGAGTCTTCTCTAAATGTGGGGAGTTTTCAACACTGGAATTATCAGCTCATCTGATGGGAAATGGGAGTAGGAGAGAATGTTCTGGACTCCTGTGTGCAGATGGGTGATTCTGGGGGTCATTCTCTACCCTTCTCAGAGGGCTGCACAAAATCAAATCCCCACTGCTCACTGCTGTGACCTTGATAACATGCCTTTTGATTGGCTTTTGCTCCTTCTCTGTTGTACTCTCTCTGCGGCCTTCCTGGGATCAGTCCTCCTTCCCCCCCAAAAAACTGCTGAACCCAGGTCCTTTTCTCTGTCTCTGCTTCTAGGAATAACTCAATATTTCTAGGCCTTTCTAAGTCTTTTTAGTGAGCAGAACTCAGAAATATGTTCTGTTTTGTTTGTTTTATTTAAACTAAAATACATCTTGAATTCATACCAATACTTCCTTAAACCAACAGTTTTTCTTAAGATATTGTATCTCCTAACTGTATCTTTTTCTTCCACTCTGAAAATTCACTTCTCAAGGACACCCGAAATAAGAGAATTAGAATATTTCATAATTACTTATTTGTTTTATCTTACACGTAAATATCACAAAATAACAATTTCAACTACATCACTAACAATATGATTACTGTAAACAGTTTAATATTTAGATTTTCATTTCTTAGTATTTCTTTGTGTGTTTAGTGTTTATCCTGCCAGGGATGAGCCTTTAAAAAGACACCTGGGTATTTTATGTATAAGGGAGCATGTGGTATAGAAGAGTCTCACCAGAAACCAGGTTTGTTAAACACACATGGCTGCATCCATTTGGTATTCAGGAACTCCTACTGACATGCCAGCAAACCAGAGAAGCTCAGTTTGATCTTGAGCCAGGCTGAAGTCCCAGCCTTCAGCAATAGCTACTTCATGCATGAGCATAAGGGATTGATTACCCATCAGTGAGGTGGCCCCTCTGTCCCACTCTTGACACTTCACAGCAGAAGCCTAGCTCAAAGAACTAAGGAATTAAGAAATTCCTCATGTCAAGAGGTAAGGGAAGGGACATTCTCTCCTTATCTATTACTTCAGAGTCAATCTGCTCTTGGAAATAGTCTCTCTAATAGGAAAACAAGTCCATGTCTCCTACACAGCTGATGGCTACCCTTATGCCCACTGCCTAAGCCTAACTTCTGGGACCAGGGAATCTAGAAACAACTTCTTCCCTCAAGTTGTCAGACAGCTCCAGGCTAAGGTTGTTATCACCAACATTTCCTGTCTCTCTGTCTTGCTCATGAAATCCAAGAAGCAGAGAGCTGTCCTGAAGTGGATGAGATTCCAGAGTCCAACAATTGGGCATAACCACTGATCATCTGAGCCTCCAGAGATGAGGGAGTCAGAATCACAAGTGAATAGAAAGACTTCAAGGATCTTAAGAAGAATTGTGGGCCTTAGTGACTTTACATGGCAGCTCCATGGACCATGTTCGTGGACATCTGAACAGCATCCTCATCCCTGCCTCCCCCAGGGTTCTATCACTCTTCCATCATCGCATTGCTCTGTCAGGCCCTGAAAAGCCATGTGGAGTTTTATGCCATGTGGCTCTGGCATCCAACATCTCTGCAAGGACTGAGGAAAACATTGGGTCTGATAAATGGAGCCTGCTTTGAGTCATGACATCTGTCAGCTAGAGCACATAATGGAGAGCAGGGTGCGGGAAGAAGCATATACAGATTTTGGTGCAAAAAGAAAGGAAACAGAGGGTTGGAATTTGGCTCATTCTGGCCCCTGTAGCTGGGCCAGCCTCTCCTGTGAATACATGCCAGGTGTCTGCAAATGCCCTGTGACATCTCCTGTTTTCTGATCTGGCCTTGTGTGACTATGTCATCCAGGGTTTTCATCAGGGATATTCTTCGCAAGACCACTTAAATGATGAAACCATATCCCTAACTCTGAAATAGAACTAAACAAAAGACTTGGACTTGCTATCTTTCTCCTTTTTCCCTTTCAGTACCTTCATCTTGTCCTGTCTTAGATCAAGAACCCATATGGCTCTTCTGCTGCCTAGGGGATAGAGTCCAGACTCCACAGTCAGGCACTGAGACTTTCCAACCTTGACTGCCTACAGCTCCCCTGTGTGATCCTTCCAGACCAGCCAGATGGCAGATCTGCCACCCAAACATGCTCTGTTCACATTCTCATGCCACCACACCCTAACCTTGGCAGTGATCCTTCACAGTACAGTTTCAGGCCTACCCTTTCCTGATCACCCAATCTACAGTGTTTATTTTTCCTCTGAACCACAATATGGACAGGGTCTTCCAGACTTCTAGAATTCCCTAAGAACTCATAGCCTATTGACTTGTCTCACCAACATTTGTGTGTATGTCTGTGTCTGTGTGTATACATGTATGTGTGCCTTGACTTGTAAGTGACTTAGAAGTTCTCTAAAGTTAGGGAGATTGTCTATCTTCTGAAAATTCTGCAGTCACCAAGAATATATTCATTGTATATCAGGTTGCTAAATGGGACTTTTCCTATTATCTGGAGATTGACAATTAGTACTTAAAATGGGCCAAAGTTCTGTACCCCAAGTTCTATAGTGAGCCTAAAACATTTGGAAGGCAGATGTCTCCTGGGGTTTTTAATAGCTCTGCTACCACATCTACCACCTAGTCACTTCCCCTGGTTTTGTATAAATGTATATAAATCTGACAACTGGGGGTGGGGTGTGTGATGAGGGGAAGAACTCAAGAAAAATTGTTAGAGTAGTAAATTTTCAACCTTTCTCCCCTTTGTGGGGATGGGGAAGGATGTAGTCATGCCCGAAGTCATACCAAGTAAGGGGGAGGCTCTGTTCCAGAGGAATCACTCCTTGGTTGAGGATATTTCTAAGAGGGAGATATGTGGCACACTTCCTGGCTGGAAATCTACTTAGTGCAGTTGATGAACCACCCTTTGTGTCTTATTTGAGCAGTGGGACAAGAAAGATGGGTAAAAGCAAAAGTGGAAAGATTAGCATCAATACTGAAGCAATGAGCACAATCAAGTGTATGTGCACTTAGCATGGGTCAATGGAACATGGATGGAGGGGGGGGGGTGTCCCAGGGCCCCACTCCTCACCTAATCCGGAATTCCTAGTATTTATCTTTTTTTTTTAAAGAAAGGATTTTGTGGCTAAAAATGAGTAAAAACCATTAACATAATTTATGTCTCAACCCTATATCCATACCTCCTGTCCATGAAGCTGTCATCACTCAAAAAGTCCCTCAGCAAAAAACAATCAGCTCCTATAAGTCAGGCTCTATGCCAGACTCTGGGATACAGAGAATAGGGCACAATTAGCAAGTTGGTTCATGTAGAGTTTCTCTTCTCCCTGCTTGATTTCCTCAAGATGCAGAGGCAGTCCAGAGACAGAAGGTTATAAAAATGTTTGGTGCAGTTCAGTGATTCCATCTCTATCCTTGATTTGCAAAACGAATGCTGCAAGTGCGGTACGGGGAGGAAAAAGTTTTTCAGATAATTCTGATTCCCCTGCTTTCTTAGTTATGCATTGATAAGTGTTTTTAGAGGAGGAGATAAATTGACAATTTAACACATTATGTAATATCTGAAGGGGGCAGAAAATTAATACTTATCATATTTGCCACCAGGTACCAATTCCTTTTTTTAATAATTTCTTTATTATGTTATGTTAGTCACCATACGGTACACCATTAGTTTTTGATGTAGTGTTCCATGATTCACTGTTTGTGTATAACACCCAGTGCTCCATGCAATACATGCCCTCCCTAATACCCATCACCAGGTTCACCCATCCCTGCCCCCCTAAACTCTCAGTTTGATTCCCAGAGTCCATAGTCTCTCATGGTTTATCTCAGGTGCAAATTCTTGGAGGCCCTGATTTGTCTTTGATGCTGCCCCAAACCTTGACAATGCCTACAATGAAACTCCTCTGTTTGTTAATGATGGACTTTCTCTTTGGTGCTTGGAATTTATGGCAGGTGAAATTGCAGGACATGAGAGAGTCTATCAATTTAATTTCCCCTGGAAAACTAGTCCTGTTTGGTTGAGCAACAGCCAGCCTCGAAGAGAATGGACACAGATTGAGAGAAGGTAAGATCCCCAGCCACACATTTTGAACTGGAAAACAAATGCACTGAAAAGAAATAGAGAGCCTGCACTGGGAACCAGGCATATTGACTCATCAGTGTGATATTAAAAAAAAAAGAAAGAAAATTTTTTTAAAGATTTTATTTATTTATTTGACAGAGAGAGAGATTACAAGTAGGCAGAGAGGCAGGCAGAGAGACAGGGAGAGGAGGAAGCAGGCTCCCTGCTGAGCAGAGAGCCCGATGTGGGCCTTGATCCCGGGACACTGAGATCATGACCTGAGCCGAAAGCAGAGGCTTTAACCCACTGAGCCACCCAGGTGCCCAAAAAAAGAAATTTTTAAAAAGTTCCCATTTTCTCCTTTGTCTCATGGTGGTTACCCTGCCCAGGGATAGGCAGAAGGAAATTCAGACTATAGGAAAATGAATGATGAAATTGCCATCATCAGCTTGAATTCTCTCCTTTCCCCTCTCTGTTCTTTTATAGGAATTCAGAAAATGTCCACAATCTACTTTTCTGGGCTTTTCTTCTACCCCTCCTTGTACTGAAGCCCACACTTGAGTCACACTGACTCCCTGAAGTGTTACCCAAATTGTGTGGGAGTCTCTGCCTGGAACATCCTTCCCTGATTCTCACCTGATTAATACCTCCTCATCCTTTAGGTCCCTGCTCAGACATCACCCTCTCTGGGGAGGTTTCCTCTCTGGGCTGGCTATTCATTCAGTCTGTTTAGTAGTCCACCACCTCCTCAAGACCATAGGCTCCTCAAGGACAGGCACCGTCAAGTTTGATGCTCTATACCACAATGTCAAATCCTGCACCTGGATCATAGGAAGTGTTTACTGAGTTCAATTTGTTGAATGAAGGATGAATTATGAGAGAATGAGCGCATGTCAGTTGTGAGGGCTTGTCTGAAAACAAACCATGATGATGACTATGACTCAGCCCTCTGCCTGTTGTCTTTTATATACAATTCATTAGGCAAATCAATAAAGTTGGATCTTCCAGGCTGGGGCTTGATGTTGTCTGGCAAAGAGATGGTCCAGTCAGACCTTCTCTACCCTGGATTTGTTGGAGTCTACCTGCCTTGAACCAACATCCATAATAATCTTCCCAGTGCAGTCATCTGGCCATGTCTTGCCCCAGGTTAGCATTTCCCCATCACTGCCAACTGATTCATGTCTCAACGTCTTAGTGAAGCATCCAAGTCTCCTTGTAGCTGTGACTCAAGTGGTTTCCCACCACCATTTTGCGCCTCAGCTCTCCTTTCTCCCAGAAATTCTTCTTTGACTCTAGTCATAGGTATTAAGTTGTTTCCTTTGCTAGAAATCTCTGCTCTTCTTGGCCCAGACAATTCCAACTCTTCCTTTATGAACCAGTGTAAACATCACTTTATTCTGAGAAGTCTTTGTTTATTTCTTCAGAGTGCTCTTCAGTTACGTTTCTGCGCAGCCCCAACGGTTTGCCATGTTGACCTCAGTATAGCTGGGAAGGTAGCAGTTTTAGAAGGGAAACCCTGCCCAGTGTAATTAGTGATCCTTTTGCATACTCTGTGCTTTAGATATTGTAGTACTATTCCTTCCCTACAAATCATTCATGATAGGTCCCTAGTCAATGCTTGTTGAAAAAGAATAGCAGGCAAACACAACAGTCTAGAGAGTGTTATTCCACAGGATCTATCATTCCTCTAGGAGAAGTGAGGAACATGGCTTCAAGTCAGTAAAGAGGCAAGTCTCCTTGTCATGGGTCTAGTTTCTACTTAGAAAGCATCTCCTTATGTCCACAATAGCCAAACTATAGAAAGAACTTAGATGTCCATCAACAGATGAATGGATAATGAAGATGTGGTATATATACAATGGAATACTATGCAGCTATCAAAAGAAACGAAATCTTGCCGTTTGCAATGATGTGGATGGAACTAGAGGGTATTATGCTGAGCGAAATAAGTCAATCAGAGAAAGACAATTATCATATGATCTCTCTGATATGAGGAACTTGAGGGGCAGGGTGGGGGGTCGTGGGGGGTAGGGAGGGAAAAATAATGAAACAAGATGGGATGGGGAAGGAGACAAACCATAAGAGACTCCTAATCTCACAAAACAAACTGAGGGCTACTGGGGGGTGGGAGGGTAGGGATAGGGTGGTTGGGTTATGGACATTGGGGAGGGTTTGTGCTTTGGTGAATGCTGTGAAAGATGTAAGCCTGATGATTCACAGACCTGAACCCCTGGGGCAGAGAATTAAAAAAAAAACAACAAAAAACATCTCCTTCAAGAAACCTTGGTGAACATCCTTCTACAGTCATCCATTGCCCTGCCTTGTTTCTTTGTGACACATTGTACCATCTAAACTCATCTTCTGTGTGTGATTGTTTATATGGGCATGCATCCTATTTCTCCTCAGAATGTGGCTTTGTGAAGGCAAGGATTTACTCTTCCTTATTTACCGCTGTGTCCCCAGGCACGGATGCAGTGCATACTGTGTGCTCCCCTATTTACCAATTGGTAAATATTTCTTGGACAACAAAACAAATAGTCAAGGAGGAACATACTTCAGGAATTATTAGGGCCAATTAGATAAGCAGCCTCCTCTCTTAGGGAAATATGTGGGATTGTGGAGCTCTATGCAGGACCTGAAAGTCACTGTAAGTACCCACCTGGGCTAACTTTCTACCAAACCAGATGCATCTCGGTAAAATTTACGATGATTAGACTAGCATCCAACCATCTGGCTGATAAGTACATCTGCCATCTAAAAGAGAAGACCACCACCATAACTTGTAGGCTTCCATAACCTGCACATATTCCCATTTTTGTGATATTTTTTCTTTCTCATCAAATTCCCCAAACACATTAACCTTAAGCTCCTTAAAATGAAAAATAGGAGTAGGATGGAGAGCAAGGGAAGGAGGAAGGGGAAGAAGGATAGCTGTTTAAAACAAATGTGGCTGTTCCTTTTTATGACTATATAGCTGATGTTGCAGGGCGGTCCAGTTGGGGCATTTACCAAGAATACGTGTGTTAGCTTAGAACAAAAGAGAAAAAAATATTTCTCTTACCTACCCATCGAAGCCCAGCTCAAATGGGACTTCCTTCACAGCCATTTCTGATTATTGTCGTTTTTGTTTTGCCTTTTTTCTAATCTGAATTCCCTTTGGAATTGGCACCACTAGCTTGATCCCTTAATTGAAGACTGTCTTTCATTAGTGCCATTTTTTTTTTCATGTTTCTGCAGTGGGTTCTTTTTTTTTTTTTTTAAAGATTTTATTTATTCATTTGACACAGAGAGAGATTACAAGTAGGCAGAGAGGCAGGCAGAGAGAGAGGAGAGAGGAGGAAGCAGGCTCCCTGCTGAGCAGAGAGCCCGATGTGGGCCTCGATCCCAGGACCCTGGGATCATGACCTGAGCCGAAGGCAGCGGCTTTAACCCACTGAGCCACCCAGGCGCCCTCTGCAGTGGGTTCTTGCTCACTATGGATTGCTGTGCCTTAGGATCAATATATTTCCACAGCGGTGGAACCAGGCTGAGCCTTCACTTTAGTGGTGAGGGTTGACTGATGCCAGAGCACACAGATGGCCCTAGCCAGAATACGATATATACGTGGTCTCATTTAATTCTTGAAACAACTGTCTAGGGGTAGATACAATTTTATAGAGAGGATATTGAGGATCAAAGAGGTTGAACCATCTGCCCAAAGCCACATGGTTCATCACAGGCAGAACTAGGGTTCTACCAGGGTTCATCCTGTGCCTTTTCTCCTGCACCTGACTTGGAGAACATGGTTCTGGCAGAAGAATACTCAAAGCCAGGCTTAGTGGCCATCGATGGTGGAAATGGAACCTAGTCTGTGAAATGTTTTCCATTCTCAGTCCTGTACCTGTGTTACTGCTTCAGGCTGGCATCCAAGTACTAGCAACAGACGGCATTCTACCTCAGGTCCATTAGGGGTCAAAGTAGGGGGACTGTGGGTCCCTGTGATTGTGCCAAAACTCACTGGCTAGGAACAGGACAAGGGCTGTTGTGCTCTGCTGTGTTCTCTCTTGGGACTCAGAGCAGCTGGGGAAAGGAACAGGAAGGGAAGGCTGGTGAGGAGTTTGAAGTTACTGCCAGCAGTAGACCTGATATATTCGGTCCCTTTTGTTCATCAGATACAGCAGATTTTCATTCTGGGGAAAAAAGACATTTTTTCCCTCCGAATTCCCTCTGAGTTTTAGGAAAAACTCTTTGTTTTTAGATATTTCCATTCAAAAGTTCTTTCTTTGCCAGAAAGATCAGGTTTCTTGTTTTGTTTTTTGTTTGTTGTTTTTAGAAAGATCAGGTTTTAAGGTGTTTATCTTTTTCAATGCAGAATTATAAAAAAGAAAAGAAAAGTCACTCGTATAGAAAAGTTGCTTGCACAACAAATGTTACTAATGGTTATCTCTGTTAGATTATTTTTTAAACGTAGCTGGGGTCATGCTTTATTTATATGCAGCTTTGAATCCTGATTTACTCATTTAACATATCATAAGCTTTCTTCGCCTGTCCTTAAATTTTCTTCATGGGCGTAATTTTCAGTGACAGCATCGTAATTACTTTATGGACATATTGTAATTTGCTACTATTTTTTTTTTAACATTAGACATTTAAATTCTTTCCAGCATTGTTTCACTGAGTACCTAGTAGTTGTGGTGGTGCTTTTGTTTCTATGGTGGTCACTGGGAGGTCACCTACTTAATTATGATCCTGATGGCATCTCGAATAGCCATCCTAAGTTTCCATGTATTTGTCATATAATGATACCTATGAGTGCTTGGAAAACTCCCCCAGGAGGTCATTATGGCTGAACAATGGTCCACAAGGACTTTAAACATAGTCTTTGCACATTTATGCTTTCCAGGAAAGAGTTGCCCTCCCCCAACTAAGTTTTCTGAATTAATGCAGTCCTCCAGGGAAGCCTACGGGGAAACAAGGTTTCTTATTTAATGATGTGCCATCAGCTCACTTAATGCTGATTTCCACATCACCCCACAGACGTTTAGACACAATAGTCTTTTGCTTTTGTGTGTTTTCCTGGGGATGATTCCTATGGAATAATGACGTTAACACCTCCGGGAGAGTTGACATCCAAGCCTAAAGTGAGGACTGTCATTATTTAAAGCATTGTGATTATGCAAATCTAATCAAGCTTTTCTTTCTGGCAAAATTGTTACCAACCTTTTTAATTCATTCAGTGCCTCATTCTTATGACCATTTAAATAGAATAGGCTGGTCAATTCGCTGCAGTCTTTTCAAAAAATGACATTGAGACATGGTGTATAGGCAAGTAGATTTTTAAGGAGACACCTATGAGATGGGACAGATTCAGCTGAGGTGCCCATCTGCCTGGTTCTTCAGCCTTGTGGGTGGCGTACCTCGGTCCCCTAATATTCCTCTGGTCTCCTGGGCTTGCCTTCCATGGAGAAGCACCACATTCTTTGGATCCTCTCTATACCTTGCAATTCCAAATGGAAATTATGGAGTATTCTGAGATCTTGGAGCCAAGAATTGACCTGGGGTTGCTTTGGCCTCTCGTTCGTTCCCAAAGTCCTTGTAAATAGCAGTGACACTCTTGGTAAGAAAGTAACATCACCACCAACATAGACAGATAAATACTATTTTCTTAGCTTGATCTAATGCATCTTCAGAAAATTCTGCCTATTGATCTGTGTCATATGGTGTAAATAAAATGATCGTGCTCGCTGTGCAGACACAGCTTCTAGAAAATTGTTTGCCAACCAGCATGCTGCCACCAAGCCCCTCCTGTGTACAAATTATGGATTTGCTTAAAGAAGTGGCTTTTAATTGACTTTTGGGTTATGGATCCCTTTGAAACTCTGATAAAAGCTGTGGGTCCTCTGCACAGACACCCACAACTGTCATAAGATTTCATGGAGTCTGCTTTAACCCTAAACAGGTTAAAGTAAAATAAAATAAAATAAAACAGCAAAATCCTTCTGAACAGACCCAAACACTCTCTAGAAAAGAAAATCAAGGTCCAGAGAAGTAAGTAGTCCATTTGGGTCCATTTTGCAAGTGTGTGGCGGAGCTGGGACTAGAATTTAAGTTAGTCAATATCACTTCCTCCGCATTTTAGTGACTTGTTTTTTTTTTTTTTAGTGACACGTAGCCAGGGGTTATATTCCAAAGTATTGATCAACCACTATAGCTTGTGAACACAGCTGATTTGATGAATCAGTTGGTTCTTGCTATCACCTGGGGTCTTTGTTCAAAGGTGCGTGTTCTCTGAAATGGGAAGAGGTCTGGGAACCAGCAAAAGACTTAACCACAAGGGGAATTTTTAATTACGGCAGCAGGCTGATGGGGCAGGTGGGGCTGTGACTCTGCCCAGGGCAGTGGCTTTGTTTCCTGCCCACAGAAGGAGCAGGTGTCCAAGATAGAATGTGAATGAGGCCACTCAGTGCTGACAGCTTGACCCTCAAGAACCTGAGCTCAGGGACGATTCCCTGAGTAATGTGTAGTTTGAGGTCGGCTGGGATGCAGAGCAATTGATTCTGGTTTCCTGGGTAAGTGCTTCAAAGTAGACAGCTGAGTGCTGGGTGTGGTTAAACGATAGCTTCCAGATGGCACTATGCGGTCTTCTCAACCGCGCAGCAGCAATGTGGGCCGGGCTGTCGGGGCCGGTCGTGTGGGTCCCATACTTTCTTTCCCTGCAAGGTGTTTCCCTCCACTCCAAGCAAGACTTCTCATCCTCCTCTTCTTCAGGCCAGTGAACATTAACCCTGTAATGGGACCCAGAACTCACCGCATGCCACACATCCCCCCCAACTCCAGCCTGCTATCCACCCTCCTGCCTCCCCTTTATAGTTGCAGAAGCAGGGTCTCAGGGAGGAAAGGACACGAAAGATTCACATTTAGTGCGGAAACTCACTGTTAACTGCCCCACGCCCACTGCCATTCACAGAATTACTCGTTTATTGGGTCTTTGAAACAAAATTGCATCTTTGTCAATTTTTTTTTCTTTAGCAACTTCCTAAAATGGATTCTCTTCTATCGTCCTATATAGTTTTAGGCAAAACAGATTATCAAAAGTCTCAAGTCAGAGCAGATTCCATGGGGCAGCAGTCTTGTAGGGAAGTCAAAACTGATGTAGGAACAATGTTAGGGTTCGAAGCTGGGGCCAAGAAGGAATTTTTGAGATGTCTTTGGTGCAACAAGGTGGGTATTAAAGCAGAGGAATGGGACCTTTGGGCAGAAAGAGCTGCACTGGGGTCAAGGAGTGGCCCATTATATACTTTCAAGTTGGGAAGGGGTTAGGGACAGCATACGCCTCCTAGATATTTTGGAAACAAGGTTTCCAGGATCCTGAGAGGGCTAGCTCTTGTTTAGGAAAAGGTCATTTATTACTGTTTAGTAAACCCTCAGTCATGAGACCCTTCCGATGTATATCTGTGGGTCGTGCACTTGGGGAATGTTTGCCAACTGGTATCTTGGGAGGGACAGGTAGAGATAAAGGGAGTTTCCAAAGGAATTTTTTCTTTTAAGATTTTATTTATTTGCCAGAGCAAGAGTAGGAGTGAGAGAGAGAGAGAGAGAGAGAGAGGAGAGAGAGAGAGAGAGAGAGAGTGCAAGCAGGAAGAGTGGCAGGCAGAGAGAGAACCAGGCTCCTCGCTGAGCAAGGAGCCCAATATGGGACTCGATCCCAGAACCAAAGGCATTTTTGTATGTTAAAGTAGACTCACAGGATCCTGGGGGTCAGACTAAGGTTGCCTTTTGCCCTTAGCAAAGTGTTACCATCGAGGCAGCTGAGTTCCTACAGGAATGTCACTCTGCCTATTTCGAGGACTTGTCAACAGGCTGGAGATAGTAAGGAAATTGAAGAATTTTTCTTCTGCCTTTGTTTCCCACATCAAAAATTGCCTCCCACAAACCAGCCTAAAGGGAATTTTCCAGAATCTGTTACGTGCAAGATTTTTTGGGGTTGGAGGTGAGCAAAGCTCCTGCGCCAGGGGGTCTCAGCTCAGCGATGGTGTGGAAGATCGTTCCATGGCCAGAGCCATAATTTGTCCTGTGATACGTGCCAATCTGTGGGATTCCAAAGCATTTTATTGTAGCTTTTCATTGCCCTAACCTTTCCAAAGTGGCAAAGGAAACATTTCGTGCCCCTTACTGTTTCTCAAAGGAAGTATTAGCTTGCAGGGTTTTATTCTCTCTTACCCTCCAAAGAAATCTATTATTGAAACTTGGAAATGGAGATAAATGAGACCATCCTCCAATCTGTTTACTGCGATTCCCTTAATTGCTAAATTACCCCGTGCTGTTTGTCTTTCTACGATATTTTTGTGCTCCAGTTGGGCTCTGGAATAGGTAAGGTTCTTTGGGTTGTGTCAACAGGATTATCACAAATCCTCTTTCTAATAGCTCTGCATGCATTGGCATACATCAAAGTACTAGTTTCAGCTGCCAGATTCTCCATATTCATGAATTTCTGCATATAAAGATGAGGGTTTTATTTGCATGTGGATTAAAACAGGATGTGGGCTTTCCTACAGTTTCTGTTCCCTAGAGTAGAGGTCTAAATGGGCTACCTTTTCCTTGCACTTTCATTCTTTCATTTTTACTTGTTTCAAAACAGTTTCTTTTTAAATTACATTTCTTCTGATTACGAAAATAGTATGTGCTTGATGTGAAAATTGGAAAATGCAAAATAAGAATGAAAATATCTTCCACAATCTGACCTTCCAATTGCATTTTGATGTGCCTACCTTACTGCAAGGCTTCTCCCCCAGAAGTTGTCAATGTACTGTATATACAACTTATCCTTTCTTTTATTTTTATTTTTTTTAGAGAAAGATCTAATTCTTTATTCCTTTTTTCATATCCAGTGATTGTTTCTGTCATCACGGTGAATTAATTTTTATTATCTTATGTTAGTCACCATACAATACATCGTTAGTTTTTGATGTGGTGTTCCATGATTCATTGTTTGTCTATAACACCCAGCGCTCCATGCAATACATGCCCTCCTTAATACCCATCACTGGGCTACACCATCCTCCCACCCCCCTCCCCTCTAAAACTTTTGGTTTGTTTCCTGGAGTCCATTGTCTCTCATGGCTCATCTCCCGCTCTGATTCTTCCCTTCATTTCCCCCTTCCTTCTCCTACTGTCTTCCTTGCTATTCCTTATGTTCCACAAATAAGTGAAACCATATGATAATTGACTTTCTTTGCTTGACTTATTTCACTTAGCATAATCTCCTCCAGTTCCATCATGCTGATGCAAAAGTTGGGCTTTCATCCTTTCTGATGGCTGAGTAATAAATATTCCATTGTATATACGGACCACATCTTTATCCATTCATCTGTTGAAGGGCATCTTGGCTCTTTTCACAGTTTGGCTATTGTGGACATTGCTGCTATGAACTTTGGGGGTGTATGTGCCCCTTCTTTTCACTACATCTGTGTCTTTGGGGTAAATACCCAGTAGTGCAATTGCCGGCTCATAGGGTAGCTCTATTTTTAATTTTTTGAGGAAACTCCACACTGTTTTCCAAAGTGGCTGTACCAACTTATATTCTCACCAGTAGTGTAAAAGCGTTCCCCTTTCTCTACAACCTCTCCAACATTTGTTGTTTCTTGCCTTGTTAATTTTTGCCATTCTAAGTGGTATAAGGTGGTATCTCAAAGTGGTTTTGATTTGAATTTCCCTAATGGCTAATGGACATGTTGGTAGTAATACGTCAATAGTAGGAGACCTCAACATTCCAGTCTCAGCAATAGACAGATCATCTAAGCAGAAAATCAAAAAAGAAACACACTGGACCAGTAAAAAATGACACACTAGACCAGATGGACCTCACAGATACATACAGAACATTCCACCCTAAAACAACAGAATACTCATTCTTCTCAAGTGCATATGGACCTTTCTCCAGAATAGACCATATACTGGGTCACAAATCAAATCTCAACCAATACTAAAAGATTGAGATTATTCCCTGCATATTCTCAGACCACAATGCTGTCCTTTCCTTTATTATTATTATTTTTTAACTTTATTTTTTCAGTGATCCAAGATTCATTGTTTATGCACCACACCCAATGCTCTATGCAATATGTGCCCTCCCTAATACCCACCACCAGGCTCACCCACCCCCCCTCCCCTCCATAACCCTCAGTTTGTTTCTCAGAATCCACAGACTATCCTTTCCTTTAAATGTAATATGATGTTTACATTTTAAAATGTCTTCAGGTGATTTAAGATGGTGTTTATATACTTTTTAAGGGCTGCATAATATTCCATCATGCAGGTGTGCCCTTGTTATCTAGGACCTAGTTAAAGGGCTTCCTCTTATTATTTTTATTGTTTTTGCTGCTGTAGATAATACTGCTTTGAAGATTTTGTGCAGGTTTGGGTAATTACTTTCAATTACTTTTCAGAAGTCGTAGGATTAGTTCAGAGGGTTCTTTCTTAAATTCTTGTATAAATGAATGGTTTTCTTTCTAAAATAGTGTCCCTAGCATACTATGAGAAAGTTTATTACATCCCAACTTCACCAGCTCTGATATTTATCTATATCTATACATATACATATAAATGTCTGTATATATCTGATATGTATCTGTACGTATATTATATATATGTACATACCTTATAAGATATGTACATATCTTCTCATATCTTGCAGACAAGAGTAGTTTCTCATTGTTATTTAAACTTAAATATCTTTGATTACAATGGAGATCAAACTTTTTCCCTGTGGTTGTTAGCCTATATTTCTTTTTCTATGAACTTTCTCCTCCAATCGTTTCATGGGTTGTAGTTATGGCCGAAGCTGAGCATCAGGAGAACATGTGTGACCCTTGTCTGTACAGAACAGAACTAGAAAACCACAAGTGCCTTTCTTTTTATCAGGTGGATTCTGCTAGTCCTCCTTAGAGTTCCATGAGCTTGGGGCATTTCCTAGTATTTAAATTGATATAAATTTTTCTGCCTAGAACTGTGGGGAGTGAGACTTAAATGAACCCCTACAGAAAAGCCAAATGTTGGTTACTGCAGTGGGGTCTCATTTGGAATGACTGAAATCATGTTCTGTCATTAGCCTGGGGGTCATTCTAAGAGGTGGTCAGTCACTGGAGATGAGGACTGCACAGTGGAGGTGGTCCTGAGCAGTTTCCACTTGACAGATGCCTGTAATGAGACATCTGTGCCTGAGGGTTCAGTTTAATTGGTATCTTCCTCCTCCTTCTCTGTTCCTAACATCATAAGGCAAATCAATTTGGGACATTTAAATGGTGCCTTCTCTGAAGTCTTCTGCTTAGTGTTATCTCCAAGAAATAGAAGCTCCATCTTGCAGAGCTTAGGTAACGAGAAATATTTGGCACTTGGCATTTCCCAGGTTCATGGAATGGAATCAAAGAGGGATGAGGGTGAAAAGTGCCTGCAGTCATTGCCACCTTAGCAGAGCAACACTCTTCCCAACTGCGTGTGTGTTCTTGGTTGAATGAATTCAGTCATTTTGTAGAGAACCAAAAGAGGGAAATGATTCTATATTAAAATCTAGGAAGTTGATGTGGTCATTTTATCATTTCACTGCCCTCTGACTTATCCTGAGTTAAAAATGAATGTGCCTTTCTTTCTTTTTTTCCCTGAAGATTTATTTATTTGAGAGAGAGGGTCCACACGTGTGCACCCACAAGTGGGGGGAGGGCAGAGAGAGATGGAGAGGGAGAGAATCCAGAGCAGACTCTGTGATGACCGTGGAGACCAACATGGAGATCAATCCCTAGGACCTGAGATCATGCCCTGAGACAAAATCAGAAGTCAGGCGCTCAACCGATTGTACCACCCAGGTGCCCCACGAATGTTCCTTTCTTGTTGTATTTATGCTGCCAAGACTCGACCCAGACATTTGCTGTCTGTGTGTTCAAACCAAGGTCTGAGAGGAGAAGTAACTGGTCTGGCTCAGAAGAGAAGTTGAATTACTGGTCTTTATGTGTCTTTGCAATGCATTTTCCTATACTCCTAGACTCTATGACCGACCTGCAGAAGGAGACATCCTTTGAATGGTTTTTTCATCTTGTGATCTCATCTCTTTACAATTTGTCTCCTAGTCTCCTTTTTGACCTAGGACCTTGCATATCTGAGGTGGATGGCCGGGTTGGGGGTAAAGTCTGTGATGAACCCAACAGGCCTGTGCAGCTCCCGGATGTTCTTTATTAGTTTCACATGCTAACCATTATGCTAGCTCAGATACAGTCACTCTTTTTGACCCCAACCCAGAGCCGTATATTTTGGGGCTCTATAGAGCTTCCATCTAACTCTAGTATAGATTGGTGCCCCACATGAAAAGAAGTGGAGATGGAATTTACCAGTAGGAAGTTCTGGGAAGAGAACACCATAAAGAGCTCAGACAAATGGGGCAGGTCAAAACAAAACAAAACAAAACAAAAAAATCTGTGTCCTTCCAGCTAGAAGCCACCGTGTGTGGGAGTGGTTTCTTATGGGACAGAGGGTAGATTAGTAGATTAAAGCAAAGAGCACAGCTGAAAACAAAATACTAAAAACCAAAACAAAACAAAACAAAACAAAACAAACAAACAAAAAAACCCACATCATCCTTTTAAGCATGGAATGACTTTGGAAAGCAACATTCAATATTCACTCATTCATTTAACAAATGCTCTTTGAGTGTCTTCATCTGCCAACCAGCAATCGTGCCAGACTAAAATCAGAGAGGGAAGATGGTGGCATGTGTTCTGTTTGAGCTTAGCCTGAGAACCACTGATTAAAATAAGAGCTACAGGGCGCCTGGGTGGCTCAGTGGGTTAAGGCCCCTGCCTTCGGCTCAGGTCATGATCTCAGGGTCCTGGGATCGAGGCCCGCGTCAGGCTCTCTGCTCAGCAGGCAGCCTGCTTCCTCCTCTCTCTCTGCCTACTTGTAATCTCTCTCTGTCATATAAATAAATAAAATCTTTAAAAAAAAAATAAAAAAATAAAATAAGAGCTACAAGAACAGGATAGGCAGAGAAGACACCTGGGTAGTTTGATGGTACAGAGAGAGCAGAATCCTAGGTAGAAATTATAAATATTAGTTTCCTATGGCGTCTCAAATTGCTGCCACAGATGACCACAAACTTAGTGTTTTTTAATTCTCCTACAGCTTGGGAATTCAGAAGTTCTGAAATGGGTCAGGAGGGCTGCATTCCTTCTGGATGCTTTAGAGAAGAATCAGTTCCTTTGCCTTTCCCAGCTTTTAGAAGCTGTTTGCATTCCTTGGCACATGGCTCATCCTCCATCTTCAAAGCCAGCAGCATCGTACCTTCCAATCTCTCTGTGTCCCTCTGCTTCCCTTACATAGTTTTCTGTTTTATAAGGACACTTGTGACTACATTGAGTCAAACTGGATAATCCAGGACAATCTCACATCTCAGGATCCTTAACTTGAGCACATCTGCAAGGTCCCTTTTGCCATATCAGGAACATATTTCCAGGTTCTGCAGATTAGGGTATAGTCATCTCTAAGGGGCCATCATTCAGCTTACTGTAATATAATAAGAAGGAAATGGGATATTTTGGGACATGAGAGATGATCTTTTAGTTATTTGTCTTTGGCATAGGGACAGGGAGAAGTGGACAGGGGCTCCTCTCATGCTCCGTCTTAGTGTCTTTCCCCAGCCCCAAAACAGAACACACATGGTTATGTCCAATAAGATTGCAGAGAGGAGATTTATGTGGGAAGATGTGAAAGACAGGAATGACCACTGATTTACAATTCTTCTCTTTGGAAATGTCTCCAGTCAGTGAAAGCGCAGTTTTCGGCAGGTCCACAATAAGCTCTAAGTTAGTGACCTTGTAGAGGAAGGTAGCATGCTGACTGAAGAAAGATGCACATTTCCTCCATAGGATTACCTTTGGTCTTGCTCTGCCAGGCTTGGGGTATGAGTCAGTTCGGGCTCCTGCCATCAAGTGTGTGAGGTCTCTCCTATCACACACACACACACACACACCCACCCACCCATATGTACACATTCACATTTATAGACATACACATGTTGCTGATTTTTTTCTTGATATATATTTTTAATTAATAGGCTATTTTTTGAAAAGATTTTATTTATTTGTTTGATAGAAAGAGACACAGCAAGAGAGGGAACACAAGCAGGGGGAGTGGGAGAAGAAGCAAACTTCCTGTTGAGCAGGGAGCCCGATGCGGGGCTCGATCCCAGGACCCTGGGATCATGACCTGAGCCGAAGGCAGATGCCTAACAACTGAGTCACCCAGGCACCCCTTAATAGACTATTTTTAAAGCACTTTTGGGTTTAGAAAAAAATGAGTGGAAAGTACAGAGAATTCCAGCCTACTCCCTGCTACCCCTTCCCTCAACTTCCCCTCTATTGACATGTGCATTAGTGTGGTCCATTTGCTACAATTAATAAGCCAATATTGATATTATGAACTAAAGTCCATAATTTACATTAGGATTCACTCTTCCTGTTGAACATTCTATGGAATTTTCACAAATGTATAATGGCATGTATCCACAATTACAGTATCATTCAGAATAGTTTTATTGCTATAAGAATCCCCCATACTTACATCTATCATTTAAAAATTTCCTTTTCTGTGAATTTTAGTAAAATTTTGGATGTTTTTGCGCTAATCAATGTGTGGCTTCCCCCAAACCCTATAGCCCGGTGTTCTTGGGTGTGCTATAACTTGTCATGATCCCAGATGGGATTAGCTCATAGTAGAAGCTTTTCTCTGGAGCCAGTGGTATGCCAAAGTCAACCTATCAGGACCTATGAGACTCTATTGCATGCATCTCTTTCTAACTGAATTCAGTGGGGTCAAGTAGATAGCTTGAAATCAACTGTGGTGGAAGTATTTACACCATGGAAGTCAGCAGATGCTATGGACCCGCTCCCCTCCATTCCATACCCTCCAACCTTCATCCTCAAGAGAACCAGTTATTAAACATTGATCACTTCCTCTAGTTCTCCATTTGCCCCTTTTTCATGTCTGTGGGATGGCAAAACTAAAGCATTTACCTGGGATCCAGAGATAGAAGCCATAGGTTGAGCTTGGCTGTTTGCTTTAGTGGCTTATGTCCTTGATAAATTTGCAGGGCAAGAGCTATCCTGTAAATCCAGACTTCTCAACTGTGAACTTACACAAGAGAGAGATAAACTTGGATCTTTTTTGAGCTACTGTATTGTGGGATCTTTTTGATATAGCAGCTTAACTTATATTCAATCAATACAACCTATTTGCTTCTTGCCTCTTGATTCTTGCTCAACAGTTCCTCACCTAACCCCCACCCCAGATTTAGAATGAGAATATGCGTCTCAGATGCATATTACCCTCTATAATCCATTTTGGAAATGAGTGAAATAGAGTGAACTTTTATCAAATCATGTCATTCTCTCACTTAAAAACCTTCCAATGGCTTCTTGTTGGACTTAGACTAGAACCCTGACTCTCTACAATGACCTAGTCCCTTTCTATTCCACCAGACTCTTCTTATGTCTTTCTCCCTCTCATTTATCAGGTTCCAGTCATGCTGGTCTGCCTTCTGTCCTTGGAACATGCCACGATTGCCCTCCTATGGCACCTTTGCACACCATTGCCCCTGCTAGGAGTGATGGCTGACTCTCGATCATTTACTTCTCAGTTCTTGGATGTCTTCCCCTTGAGTTGCTTTTTATTTTCATACCTTGTTTTGTTTCTTTATAGTACAGTATAACATTTGTCACACCTGAAAGGATCTTGTTCATTGCTTGGGTTGCTTGTCTCTCCCCAGTTAGAATGTAAGATCCATGAAGGTAGGCAGCCATCTGTTTTATTCACTTTTAGGTCCCATGGTTGTGCTAATGCACAACCACTGTGGATGCTCTATAAATATTTATCAAGTGAACACATCACATATTTATCCAGCAGAGCAATAGCAGCCTTGTCTGTGTCCTCAGAGAGCTTACAGTCCATCTGCTGGTGCCCTTGAAGCCAGGCTGACAGCCAGGTTAGAGCCATTGCACATGGCACACTCTGGAACACAGTCTGCAGAGACAAACTCCTCTTTAGAAACCAAGAATTAATTACAATACCAAAGCAACCCAATGCATTTATGCAAATTAATTGAGTTTAACTTAATTTCCAACGAGACTGTAGTACTTCTTTTCCCCCTTCGGGGATTTTCCACTTCATAAGGCAAAACAGAAAACATCGTTCAGATTTTCATCAAGAAGTTTGTTAGAAACCAGGACTGATTCTGCAGTTATTGATGTCAGGGTGGGGAAGGAAAGGAGGACAGTGACTTGTCTGAGCCAATATCTAGTCCAACTCTGTTGCCTTTTTGCAGATATCTTTCTTGGCATTGCTGAAGAGGTCTTCTAGCTTTCATCAGGTAGGGGGAGCTAGCTGCTGATCAGCCAGAATGTGGGACTGTGGGCCACTGTTTCACAGAAAAGCCCCTTTCCATCCCTTCCATCTCAAAGTGCCATTGAAACTTAGAGGGCTGAACTTTGGAAACGAGTGAAATGTCTTTAGAAATATTTGCACTGTCTCTATTGCTGAGTTACTGCTAGTCTCTGGTACTCCAGTTTCAGATGCAGAGAAACCTCCCCTTGTCCTGAACCCATGAAGCCTTTTCCATTAGACTGCAGATCCCCACACAATGTGCAGAGAAGTTGTTTCTTGCTGCACTGACTCCTCTCAAGAAAGGGAAAATCGCCCCAGCCCTCTCTCAGGCTGTCACTGAGGATAGTACTGAAGGGGTGGATTTGCCAAATGGCTGTCAGAGCCTACCCCGGGGGCAGTGTCAGTAGGGGGCCTGAGTTGCCTTTGCTGGCATGATCTTTTCTCCTGCATGCCCTCCTGTATCCTTTGACTGTTCTGAACCAGTGACACAGATCTCAAGTCAAGTGCCAGAGAACAGGTAAGTTACTCACCAGCTGGTTCTTCCAGTAATTGGTGGGAATGAGCAAGACCTCTCTTTTAAGGGCCTTCCTGAACCCACCATGGAAATGGGGGTGGTATATGAAGGTCACTTCAAGGCTAGTCTTCCTCAGGGAGGTGTTTGCCAGGAGCCACACTGACGTTTACGTTTTCCTCCTTTATCACCATAAAATAGTTCCTCAACGTAGACCTATTTCTCTCACTGACAAACGTGGCTCTCATGAAAAGGAAACAGGGACGGAGAGAGCCCACTGATTAGACACTTTGAAAGAAGTACTCTAACTTTGGGTATTCATGTTTATGATTTATGCTACTGTTGGCAATGAAAAATGGTAACTGAAAATAATAATGCAATAGAGATTCATAGGTATTTCTATACTTGCATCAGAAATCCCGTCTGTCCCCACTATTCCAAGTTGAGGATGGCGAGTCCTTAATACAAGGCTGTCACGTCCTCTGCCACAGTAGACATTGCTGAATGGTTCCAGCATTCTTTCTTATTGAGCTGAAATGCAACAGGGGAATCCTTTTGGATACCATGTTCTCAGCAGCCACAATAATTGATCAGAAATGTTATGCAAAATGTTATGCAAAATGACACTCATTGGCCAGCCCTGTTCTATGTTAATGAGATCTACCATATGCATGTGAGTGCAGGTGTCGCCTGGAATGGCCTCAAGCGAAAAGTGTGAAAGTATTTTTTCATGTTTTTAATTCCATTCCAGTCTCATCTTTTAGAAAAAATATTTCCTGCCCAAAGTAAATCAGCTTTCCTGTTTTCCATGGTTACCAATATTTCTGTTTGGTTTCACTTGACTGTGGATCAAAGAGAAATCATGTTGGGACCACCTCTTCCCAATGCCTTTAAAAGTTGAGTCTTGGGGCACCTGGGTGGCTCAGTAGGTTAAGCCTCTGCCTTCGGCTCAGGTCATGATCTCAGGGTCCTGGGATCGAGCCCCGCATCGGGCTCTCCGCTTGGCAGAGAACCTGCTTCCCCCTCTCCCTCTGCCTGCCTCTCTGCCTACTTTTCATCTCTCTCTCTCTGTCAAATAAATAAATAAAATCTTTTAAAAAATAAATAAAAGTCAAGTCTTGATAAAAAATGAGTCCTTCCAGAGGCACCTGGGTGGCTCAGTTGGTTGAGAGTCTGACTCTTGGTTTTTGGCTCAGGTTGTGATCTGAGGCTCCTTACATGGGTCTCTGCATCGGGCTCTGTGTTCAGTGGGGAGTCTGCTTGAGATTCTCTCTCTCCCTTTCTTTCCCTCTGCCCCTCCCCTCACTCATGCACTCTCTCTCTTTCTAAAAATAAATAAATAAATCTTAAAAAAAATAAAAAGAAAGGAGTTCTCCCAAAGACAAGTACATTGGAGGCTGGGTCTGGTCCTAACTTCATAATGAATCTGTGGTGCACAGATCTGTCCTTGAGCTATTTTCTATAATGTTCTCACTGCAGTGTCCCATGACTGATCTTCTTATTTCAGAGAATTGTATGAGTTTTGCAGCAAATTACAAGGAAGTTCTGGTTCCTAAAATCAGCCGAAGGCCAATTAAGGTTTCTTGGGGCCCTTTCCCTCAGCTACAATGTCATCATAAACGACTCTCCAGTACAGTGGAGGGTTGACATTTTGTAAGCTAATACTATATTTTGGGAGTGATTAAAATCTTCATCTCGGTCACCTGCCTGACCAACTGCCAGTAGCCACAAAACAAAAGGATTACAGTCAATTAATATCCATTAGGAAAATGACTTGAATTACTATTGGTTTAGGCTCAGTAGGGCTTAATCTGATTTCAGCAAGAAAGAAGAGATGTACAATTAAAGGAGAGAGAAAAGGCAGAAAAGAAAATCAAATGAGAATTTTCCTCAAAGCCCAAGGCCTTTTTGGTTTGTTCATTTCCATAAGGATTTATTAAGTACCTGTCTAGTTCTTCCTACTATGGTAGACTCTGAAAAGGAGGAAAGAGAAAACACTAGCGATGCTTGTCCTTGGAATTTACAGTGTAGTAGACAAGAAATACTGCATACTGAGAAAGTAGCCAGAGAATTAGTAGATTCAAGTTAGTAGGAATTTTAAAATATTTTTTAGGTGCCTGGCACTGTTGGAGAAAGAAGAAAAGTGATAGTTGACATCCACATGACTCTTACTTTGTGCTTTGCATTAAGTTTTACACATATTAGCTCAGCCTTCACAACAACCCTAAATTCCATTGTTATTCCCATTCTACAGATGAGGAAACTGAGGCCTGTAGAAGTGAAGAAACTCACCCAAGTTCACACCATCTACAAGAGGAGGAGCTGGGATTTGCACAGCGGTCTTCTGATCCTGGAATCTGAGGTTTTAACCATTATTCTACATTGCCTCCCAAGGTAATGGGGTATTCCTGACCCTAGAGGCTTTTCATTCTCCCTGGGGAGATGAGGTCTGAGTGTGGGGATAATTAAGCCAAAGGCAGAGACCGAAACAATAGAGATAGAGAATAGAGTGGTGACTTTAGAAAAACGGGAGTCCTAAGTGAACTCTGGACATGGATGTGTATATGTGGGGGGAGGCTCTTCTCAGAGAGGTAGAGCGAGTTCTGACCCAGGAAAAGAGCAGGAGCAGAGGGGACTGAATAAATGGCTCCAATTTGCAGTTAAGTGTGTGCAGCCACCCAAGAAGAGAAATCATTAAATCAAAGGCTGTCTTCTCATAGGGACAGGGGTTTATAGCACTGCAGATAGAGCAAGGAAGTGGACTCTGACAGACCAGGTTTAAAGTTTGATTGTGTCATATGCTCCTCAAGTGACCTTGAAAAGGTTATCTAACCTCTATCAGCCAGCTTCCCCAAATGCAAGATAGGAAGAATGACTATAGAAGCATTGGGAGAATTTCGCACCTTGTAAAGTAGTTCATTTATTTATTCCTTCAAAAATATTCATTGAGTATCCATTACATGCCATGTTCCATGCTAGATGTTGGGACAATGAACAAGACAAACATGAGTGCTGCCTTCTTAGAGCTTGTATCCTAACCTGGGAGGCAACATAATAAATAAGCAGACAAGTAATTTTGGATTATGAGAGGGATTTTGAAGAGAACACAGGGCTGGGTCCAAGAGGAATTAATGGCTTTTATTGTGCCAAGAGCAGTGTTTTTCAGGGAGGAGGCAATCAATACATGGGAGCTTTCAATCTACACAATATCAGGTAGTGCCATCTTGAAATTCACCATATGAAAGAAAGTTGTGTCAGATACTCTTCACTGACCACCAGGCATTTCTCCTTTCCCCTCATTTACAGACCCCCATTTAATACAAGATGCATCTTCCAGCATAGAGAAGTATCCCAACCAATCACTGGAATCCTCCTCACTTTGCTAGGGGCTCTTGTGGCTAAGATGTGATGAGATTCTTGGGTAGGTTCCTTGCTCTAAAAACAATCAACCAGGGGCGCCTGAGTGGCTCAGTGGGTTAAAGCCTCTGCCTTCGGCTCAGATCGTGATCTCAGGGTCCTGGGATCGAGCCCCGAATTGGGCTCTCTGCTCAGCGGGGAGCCTGCTTCCCCCTCTCTCTCTGCCTGCCTCTCTGTCTACTTGTGATCTCTCTCCCTCTGTGTCAAATAAATAAATAAAATCTTAAAAAAAAAACACCAACCGATCAACCAAACAAAAGCGCATAGAAGAAACAAGCTGTACTCTCTCCTCTGGACACTTGTATGTAAAAGTTGAAAATGCAGTAGTTTTCCTGGGGCCATGAAGGACCTGGAGCTGGAGGGCAAGCCAGAATGTTGGATGTGGCAGAGAAGAAAGAGCAAAGAATACGGGTTCATGATGCTTGTTGGAAAGCTGAATTGGTCATGTTGGAACCACCCCATCCCACATCTCTTCCTAGGTGAGATAATGAATGTGGTACTTATTGCTCAAGCTGTTTGGGGGTGGATTTTCTGTTAGGGGCAACCACCACTGATGGATAAGGCACAGCATAGAACCATGAGAGATCATAAGACCAGGATTCTTGTTCTTCTGAAGAGTGTTGATAATAGGTGAGGAAGAGAGATTCTGTGACTGGAAGATCCACCCCCAGATTTCCCAGAACAATCCTTAAAGTCAAGTAGGGAAGTCCTATCTGTTTCCATGGCTTGCCAGAGTCTCTCCTGAGAACTCTGCTTCTCAAATGTGGGCATGCATGCCCCCAGAAACCTCTACAGGTGAGGTGCTGGAGGTATAGGAAGTTCAGATGGATATGCGACATCTCCAAGGAACTACCATTTTCTACCAAAATGTGAGAAGAAAATCTGGAATGCAACTTCACGAGGATGAAGGTGGTCAAGTACGTATGTTCATTGTTTTTCCCCAGGTGCCTAGAATAGTTCCCAGCACAGAACAGGGGCTCAAAAAATATCTGTGGAAGTATTAAATAAGTGACTTGAAATCAGATATGAATGTATTTTAGAATTACACAAGCATCATGTGAATTTTAAAATTCAAACTGGTAAACATACTGGGAGTGTGCCTTTATGTTTTCTACCACTAGTGACATTTGCTGAAAATGTTTGAGCAGCTGCCTCTTGGGTATATCCAACTTGACTTTAATTTGATCCTTATCACATTTCATGAAGACCTTTCCTTAGTGCTCTTTCCTGGTGCATGTTTCTATGCAGACAGCCCTGATGCTCCAGGCCAGCGGTAGCTCCAAATGAGAGGGAACACCCTAGCATTTGCTCCCAAACTCCTTTTCCATGAACCATATCAACATCCCCAGTCCAAGACAACTAGAAGGAAATGGGATCTTGAATGGCAGGCACAGTTGGGTGGCCTTTGCTAGTGTGACTTTTCTCACTTAATCTGGTCTCCTTTTGCTTAGAGCATCCCTCTCTTTCCTGCAAAACTTGCCTGAAAATCCATTCATCTTTCCCCACTTCTCTAGGCCCCAGTGAGTGGGCTCTCATATCTCATAATCTGCATAGTATATTATCTATCAAAGGCATAGTATATTCTCTTATCTATCAAATGGCAGCACAGGACAAAGCCAGGCAGAGCCCACATCCTGTTTCTCCAACAGGATGTACACTCTATGAGACAGAGGTGAAGTCTTCTACTATTTTGTATTTCTTACTGTGATGTCTCTGGGTCAAGTCCTGGTGATGTTCTTAAAGCTTTTTGAGCCTCAGTGTCTCCAGTTGTGAAATGTACATCGTACTAGTAGCTCTTTCATCAGGTTATTGTAAATTTTAAAGAGATGAGAAGTTTAAAGGGTCTCTACCCTACTGAGTACCAGTTCGTGTGCCAAGGTTCCTCTCCTGTTATTAGTACATGGTCAGCGCTCTGTCCTTGTTAGAGGGTTTGTTGAATGATGTACTCTCTGATAGAGGAGAGCAGACTGAATCCTCTTGCCTTACCTAGATGGCAGCGCTCCTGCCATATTTGAAACATGGAGTTTCTCAGATCCTGTTCTGAAACTGCTATGGAGAAGAGTCGTGGTTTCAAGGAACAGAAGCGTGGGGGAAGCTTGGCCAGCCTCCGATCTCCAAGGTGGTCACCAGCCTCAGGATTGACAAGGGCCCCAGGACAAGAAGGAGACAAAGCGCCGAGTTGCTGGAGGCTGTTGAGGGTGGCAAGGCCTGCACCATGAGCAGTGTCCTCTGGAAGGTGGGAATACCAGAGCCCGCACATTCCTGGAGTCCTCAGGGAGTCACACAATGAAGAAGTCTGAGAATCAGCAGTTCATGGGGCGCCTGGGTGGCTCAGTCGTTAAGCATCTGCCTTTGGCTCAGGTCGTAATCTCAGGGCCCTGGGATCGAGCCCCGCATTGGGCTCCCTGTCCAGCAGGGAGTCTGGTTCTCCCTCTCCCACTCCCCTGCTTATGTTCCCTCTCTCGCTGCCTTTCTCTCTGTCAAACAAATAAATAAATCTTAAAAAAAAAAAAAAAAAGAATCAGCACCCCTTTGGAGGGAAGTGACTGACCCAGGGAGCCCAGTCTCTCCACATTGGTCATTGTTATTGGCCTCATTATAAGAGCACCGCAGTAAGGATCAGCCAGGATACTCATGCTCACTGATTCCCCAGTCCCTGCTGGGATGGAAACCAAACTCCTGAAATACCAACAACCGAAAAATCCTGACCCTGTTCACCTCTTCAGCTGGAGTCCTGGGCCAGTGGTATGGCCCAAGGTATGGCCCGCTGCGGAAGCTGAGCCTTCCTAGAAGACCAGGGTGGTAAGTGGACTGTTGATGATGCTGGGTGGTTCTTTAGAGGCCATTGGTGACACATCCTCCTCGTCCAGATGGAGAAACTGAAGCCACAGAGTGGAAGGGACTTGAACAAATCACATGGCCCACTGACATTAAATGCGGACTTGAGTCTCCATTGTATGTGCTTTCCAACCCTAAATGTAGTTAGGAGTCCACTGCTGCTCTGAAGACAGAAAATGGCCTCTGACAATAAATGTTGATGTTAAACAATCAACCCAAGAAAAACAATGCATCGGCAAGTCTTTGGCCTGGGTTCAGAGAGATCCTGGACTGTGAGGGGATGGCTGGATTGACTCTTCCTACCCTCCCATCCTGAGTGCTTTGAGGTTTTTTGTTTCGTTTTGTTTTGTTTTTGTTTTTTATGTTTTTGTTTTTTTTAATCTACCTATGAGATATGTAAATCTACACATTTGATTCTCTCCTGTGATGTGCTCTTCACAGGAACATGGGCCAGCAAGAGGTTCCCACGGCGTGTTTCATCAATAAGAGTATGAAAGTTTGAGCTGACTGCATCAGATGTCATTCTAGGTCTCTGGCATGTATTCACTCATTTAATCATCACGACTCCTATCAAATCGGTTTATAAATGAGAAATCTGGGGCTTAGAAAGGCTAACTAGCCAAAATCACCTAGTCTGTAAATGGTGGATGTGGGATTTGAGGATAGCAAGTCTCAGTCCAGAGTCATGATGCCTTACTGTCCCAGTTGCAGTGAGTGGCACTTTAGAATAGGACTGTACTGTAATTAAAAAAAAAAATCATCGATTACAGATTCTGTCTCCCTGTCCTCAGGGGCTAGAGTTGAAATGGGCTCAGAAAGGGAGTATCTTCCGCATCCCCCCAATCTCCACAGCTTCTCCCACAGGGCTATGGTCATTAAAACCCTGTCTTCCCTGCCCCCACCCCTTACCCCCCAGGTAATTGTCTGGTTCACGACTCTCAGAGGCTCTCCTGCAAAGGCAGACGAGGTCACCACTGGATTGAGTTTTTTATATTCCCTGGGGGCAAAATTTACAGATTCTTAGTTGTGCAGTGAAAAACAGCCATTTGATCTCTCTCAGCTCCCTATGAATCTTGTGAACTGGTCTCTGGAAGCCACTTGCGTGATAGGAAAGGGAGTCCACTCCTCTTCCCCAGAGGAGGGGTTAGAAGGCAGGACTAATTCATCATGGCCCCCACCCCTGCTGCCACACACACACACACACACACACACACACACACACACACACACACACACACACACACCAGCCCTCCACTCTGCCAGTGGAGCATTTGTGTTGCCTCTGAATTATGTGCCTTTGATTAATTTCTAAGGAAAAAGATCAGCTTTGCCAGAGCCTATGTTGTGTTTTCTCTAAATCAGGGCAAATAACATTACTTCTGCAAATGTTGCCATTAGAATAGGTTTATATTTACCTAGAGAGGCTGCTCCTGAGAGAGATGCAGTGAGAAGTTTATGCACAGACAGAATAATCTGCCTTGGTGAAATGTGATTTGCTGCAGAGGGCTGTTGGGGGTTTGGATAAATGAGAAAGATAAACACAATGGCTGCTGGTGGTTTTCAGTAACACGATTACCCCTGGGGAATAGATCTCTCTCCCTTTTTCTGTGTCTCTCATCTTCTCCGCTTCTGACTGAGCCCCAAACAAAAATCTTCCCAAACAGAAGCTTGAGCTGGTAAGGTCATGACAAGTGCCCACGTCCACATCCTCATGGCTGTGTGTGCCCACGGTCACACGTGCACACACGCACCCAGTGCCTGTTGGACTTCACCTTGGGCAGCCTGCTGGCAGAGGAACGCTTTTCTCGCCAAGGTCATCTGTCCTCCACCACCAGGTGGAGCATATTGGGCCCTGGAGAAACTACCAATATACTGGCAGGAAGCAATTTGTCCCACAAGATAAAGCTGTGAAATTCAGACAAAGCAAAAGTCAATTTAGCTATAAAGCCCTGAGGTGCTCAGAGTTTCACTCTCATGGTTTCAGGCGATGGAATAAAAGCGTTCCGTGGGTGTAGTTGGCTTTGCATCACCCCTTGTATTTTGCAACTCAGTGTCAGAATTGGGCAGTGGCCCCCGGAGTTCTAGATTCAAGCTCGGTCCCCCATCTAACCCGTGTGTCGTTCTCAGCCATGTCCTATGCGGTTCTGGGTCTCCGAGGAGGAATCAGGTATAGTCTCTGCCTCAAGAAGCATCACAGCATGACCCCAAAGAAACTGAGTAGAAGCTCAGAAAGTAGGAGGTACTGAGCGAGAGGCCCAGGGAAGCTGATGTGATGGGAGGAGTCAGCTCTGGCTGGGGAAGGAGGGAAGGATGCTAGTCTAAACTTTGAGTCTGCTGATGAGATGAGAAATTTGGACAGAAGATGAGGGAGGAGGAAGGGCATTTCTGGTAGAGGGAACAGCATAAAGGGGTGTGTGGAGGGACTAACAGGCTGCTCTCAGACATGGGATGTGTGAGGATGTAGACGAGAGGTAAGTGGGTGGACCATGAACTACCTGCTCTATGCTGCCTTTCCTCCCTGTCTTCAGCCACTTCTCTTCAGTCAGTGGAGTCATCCCCAGACCGATCAGTAGGCCCCTTTCCAGGTAACGGTCTCTTGCCAGGTAAGGAACATAAGGATTCTGTGCTCAGGACAGGGCACCAAAGTGGAGGGTTCTGGAGGATGCCTGGGGGAGGAAACATATCTTCTTCCTCCCTCCATGCTGCCTTTGCTGAAACTCTTCTTTCTTTCCATCTCCATCTGTTCAAATCATACTCATCCTCCAAGGCACAACTCAAATGCAAATTTCATGGCAAATTCCTCCTTAATGTTCCCAGCCAGAAGCAACAATTCCTTCTCTGGAACCTTGAAATCTTCTGGGATGTTGATGGGATTCTCCTGTAAACAGTGGAAACCCCCAAATGATTAGCTGTGCCCCAGCTCCCAGTTTGGTATGATCTCTTTGTGTCTCTTCCTGTAAAAAGTTCTTATTATGGATCTTAAGTTGACTGCCAAACTGGGGCTTAATAAAGCATAAAATGTGTAAAAAGAAGATTCAAGTGTCAAACACTGTAGCTCTGACCTTTGAGTCAGCTCTTTGAAAATATGGTCAGCCAAGTGAGAGCATGACAGCATTGTCCCAGGTCTTCTGTCCAGGGGTCTGGGAAGGGACTCATCCATCCTCAGGCCCCAGGCCCTCCAGGAGGGCATCAAGAACAGGACATACTACCACCAGGGAAATGGGAAGTGAGAAGTCCTCAAGTCTCCTTATTAATGAACCAGAAGGCCAGCATCTGCAGCCCCATCTGGGTTTTTCCAACTTGCTCAAAACCTAACTAATTATCTTCCTTCTCCCCAAACCTGGCTTCTTCTCTCTTCTCCACTGTTAAAGCTGACACTAATGCCATCCACACGGTTGTGCAGTTCAGAACCAGTAGACACCCTTGGCCCCTTTTTTCCCTCACCCACCATTCCCGGTTGACCTTGTGATTTCATGTACATCATTCAAATCCATCTCTTTCTTTACACCTTTCCTCCAGCCCCCTAACCAAGCCATTGTCACCCCCTCCCTAGATAGGCACAGTAGCTCCGAACTACCCCAAGCTGTCCGGCCTCACTCACATCCACATGTCAGCCAGTTGGATGTCAAATCTGTTCTTTCACTCACTGCTGTAAGCTATCCAGGAGCTCCTTGCTGCTCAGAGGGGCTGATTGTGCAGCCCAGTAGGCCATGACAAGGGACTGGAAACCATTCACCTCTTCAGGCTCACCTTCCCTGACTCTCTTTGTCTCTCTGAACTGCAAATGTCCTGGTGTCTCCTGGCATCCGCAGACTGCATTTTTCTCTGCCTGGAATGTGCTCCTAGTTTTCCTTTTAGCTTAGTCCTTGATTCCAGCTTGCCATTTCTTCTTGGAGGTCTACCTTCATCCAACAAACTAGACCATGGTCTTGCCTTATGGGATCCGAAGGGCCTTGTGCTTCTTGCTCAGGCCTGTTGTCATGGTTTATAATCAGATGATAAGCAATGGCAAAAATAAATCTTTTCAACCATAAGGTGATCTTTAAGGCATTTGCCAGCCCCCTCATGCTCTCATTCTATCCTCGGGGTGTGGCACTGAGAACTCTTTCTGGCCTCTTTCTACTTCCCCAATCCAACTGTAGCCAACCCCAGCTCCCAATACACACCCACTGCTGGGAGTGGGGGGCTGTTCTCTTTTCTGGCCCTCCAGCTTCCCATGTTCACCTACCCTGTGGAGAACTTCTAAGGCATAATTAAAGTCCCAACCTTTCTTTGATATGTTCTCCTTTTAAATGCTATCAGGCTTCTGCATTAGTTAGGATGGGCTAAGTTGCGCTGCAGTAACAAATTTACCTCAAATTGCAGTGGCTCACAATAATAGAGTGATTTCTCCTCCATAATACATACCCACTGCAGTTCAGCAGGAGACTTTTCTCCTCAGAGAAACTTAGGGACACAGGCTGACAAAGGCTTTATAACCTCGACTGTTTCTGGGGGGAAAAAGAGCATGTGGAAAGTTCATGTGCTCTTCTTGTTTCAGTCCAGAAGAGATACACATCTCCTGTGCTCAAAACCTCTTGTCCAAAATGAATCACATAGCTCTGCCTAAATGCGAAGGGTCAAGGAGGTGTGGGCAGCATCTAGTTATTCCAAGAGCAGCAAATGCCTCCACAAAGGCAAGTAAAACATCAGTGCCTACCAAATTCCCAATAAAGGGCTGATCATAGTAGACTGCAGAACTGATTGATTTTCTTTCTATTCTGAACACAAACAATATTTTATGCCTGGAGATCTTATTAATTGATTAAAGGCCAGACTTTGGCCTTGCCTTGATATTAGCTCTGTATTATGTTTGTCTTGTTTTCCTTGCCAGATGACAAATGCCTTTGAAGCAGGGACACTTTCCAATATTAACAAATAACTTCCTCAAGCAGCAGGGATAAAGGAAAGAGCTCTGGTATGAGCGGAGCTGTACCTCTGGCAATTTGCATGATGTTAGGCTAATTATTTAACCTCTGAAGACAGAATAGCCTTGAATTTCAGAGCAAGGGTACAGGACTTCCTATGTTTAAATACCAGTTCCATCACCTACTCTATGTGCAACTTAGGGAAATTTAACATAATCTCTCAAAGCCTCAGCTTTCTCGTCTGTAGAATGGAGATAATAAAGTATCTACCTTATAGGGTTGTTGTAAAGATAATGTGTGTAGACCTCTTTGCCTGGTGCCTGGCACAGGTTGAGCACCCAGTAAGTGTTAGCTTTTCGTGGCTGTTCTCTGAACCCTGGTATCCTCAACTATAAAACAGGCATAATGAATTCTGCCATGCTTATCCCACAGCATTGTTTGGGTGCCAAATCAAAATAAGTGGAAGAGAGCAGCCCATTTTAATCGCAAAATGTCACATACTATTAGTTGTTTCTATTATTATCAGGTAACTCAGCCATAAAAGAAACAAATCTCTAATGCAGGCATGGACACAGAAGAGGTGACTAGCAGGTATTTATTGAAATAAATATAATTATTAAGAACAGGAGGCTTTTATAATTGCTTGGCACCCAGATACTACCTGCACCCTCCCTCCCCCACCTCACCCATGTATTCTTGTTTGCATTTCAAGAGCACACTTCTTGGCACATACAGGGATGTCCCTCCTGGTGGTATGGGCATTCTCCAGGCCTGGGAAGCTCCCACCCTTTTGTTCCCCAGTCGTCATGCTTCTTGTCCTCCTATCCCATGGTAGTTGAACCAGTGGTCCTGCTATTTGCTTGGTCGCATCAGTATCACTGGAGAGAAACTACGAAGGGTGTCTTTGAAAGGGGAAAGGATCCGTTATGTCCCTGGCTCAACTCATTTTTCACTTAAAGGCAGGGCAGAGCAAATCATATTTTTCTCTGAAGTCTTTATTTTCCTGTCAATAAAAATCTTGTTAGCTGCCTGGCTGGGCAGGGTTTAACATTGGCATGCTTATCTGGTCAATCCTGTCTCTGTTCCATTATTAATCCTGGTTTGGTGTTGGACAGTTGACATGCAGATACAAGCACAGTCAACAATTCAGGGCCATTACTTTGGTTTGGAGTCTTGTCCTCTCATTTACTTGACATCCACCAGTGATCCTACAAGGAACTGTGAGGGACTTAGAAAGGATTTAGAGGTGGCTGGGGATATTCATAATGGGGAAGGATATGGGTAAGAGCGCATTCTCTGGAGTCAGATCGCCTAAGTAAGAAGTATATCAACATCAACTTAGGACATTTTTGTACCTATTTCTGCTCCAGGTTTCCAGTTTCTCCTTTTGTTAAACTAATGAATGTAAAGTATTTGGCACAGTTCCTAGAAAGAAGTAGGCATAAAATCCTAGCCTTGATATTAATTATTCAATTCACTGAGGATTAAAAACATCTGTTACGTGCCAGGGACTGTTCTGAATGCTTGGAATGCATTGGAAAACAAAGCAAAACCCTGTCCTCATGGAGCTTACACAATGAGGATGAAGAAGAAGATATTGAAGATGAAGGTGAAGATGACTTCTAACCACTGGGAGCTTAGAATCTATTGGGGGAAATAAAATGACCTCCCATGTTGCCATGGTCTTACCTGGAATACTTGCAGCCCAATAAATTTCCCCTACTGCATAGTGAGATCATCGAGAGTCCAAAGAAGGCTCTATTCTTTTCTGTACCTCTACTTTCTGGCTTTCTGATAGTATTAATTAGTCTCTTGTATTAACTTTTCAACCTCATGAAAAGGTATGGCCTATCATAGGTTAGAAGGATGGCTCATGGAGGCGCCATTAAAGCAGAGAAAATATACTGGGCATTGTAGGACAGGGTTCATCTATTCATTCAGAAATATTTTCTGAGCACCTAGGAGGTAGCAGGAACAGTGTCATTGAGGGTCACACCAGAGCCAATGACACACATGAGTGACTGTTTCCCTAAGGTCAGTGTGCAGCACCTGATTTCTCCCATTTCCAGCCCGCTTCCCCTTCCTTTACGGTGGGACCCCTCCCTTAGTGAGGTAGGAGAAGTAACTCTTGATGGAAGCATGTTGGTGAGAGACCAACCCACTTGAACACAGACCAAGGAAAACTGTTCTATCCTCTGCCATCTGACTGGAAAGTATTAGCAATGTCAGTCTCTCTAGAGAGGAAAATCAATTATGTGAATAACTGACCTGTAATTCAGTGACAAAGATCCCACCCCCTGAGTCAATTCCATCTATAATCAATGTTTAGAGAGTTCGTCATCAGTGACAAGGCAATGTCGATATTATAGCAATTCCAGGATCATCTGGTCACCCTGACATACCATATCTATCACGACCAGCTCCTTGTGTCATCTTGTCAAGGTCCTGCTGTGAAAGACAGGATGAGGTCTCTGGGGTGGAGATGACCTCCTGAGTGATGAGCATGTGAGAAAGAAGGAGGAGGAGAAGAAGAAAGGAGGAAGAAGAGATGATGGGACTTTACTTTTATAGTGCTTTTTATTCTGTAGGCAGCTCGGGGTGGTCCTCCAGACAACCCAGTAGAGTGGACAAGAAAGGGATATATATCTCTCTTAGTTGAGGCAAGAGATATTCCCAAGGTCTCAAAACTGGCAAATGTCAGAGATATATCTAGACTCCAAGCTTAGTGCTTTCGTACCAAACTAACTAGCTCATGCTTGTGACATGGATTTGACTAGGGAAATTTCTGGATGATTAGATGGTTTCTTTAGAACACTAGTTTCTCAAAAATTATAAGATATTATTAAAGATATCATACACACACATGCACACACAACCATTTCTGTCAAATATGTCAGTGAGCTACCAGAATGAGGAAAGTTAAATGGGTTTACTTACTGCAGGACTTCTCAGTGCCTTTATAGGCTCACATAACAAGTGGCTTCCTGAGATGATTCAAAATAGGGGAAAGGATACAGTGACTTCCCCAACAATGGAATTGCTTCTTCATGGATTATTTTATAAGGACCAGTTTTCTAAGAAGTGTTTGCAGAAACCCTGCTTCAATTTGTAATATTCTTTTTTTAGTTCTCTCTAAAAACCTCAGAGAGGCACCTCTGTGAAGTAAGGAATGCTGGGATGATGGTAGCCCAATGACGAGGGCATATTTGTATCTGGCCTGGGCAACCATTATCTCCAGCACTCTGTTTTTACATGGGTCTGTCCTAAGACCTAATTTCCCCTTAGAGGAGGATTGACCTGGAGGTCAGGAGTCCCTGTACCACCCAGTGGTGTGATCTTAAGCAAGTCAAATTCCCACTTTGGTCCTCAGATTCCTCTTCTATAAAGGGTGCAAAGGACTCACCAGGACACTCTGTTAAGATGAGGAATCTTTTTTTTTTTAATTTTATTTTTATTCTTTGCCCAAGGGGTACAGGTCTGTGAATCATCAGGCTTACATCTTTCACAGCACTCACCAAAGCACAAACCCTCCCCAATGTCCATAACCCATCCACCCTATCCCTACCCTCCCACCCCCCAGTAACCCTCAGTTTGTTTTGTGAGAT